>CATIWR010064099.1:0-30703 GCA_949677035.1 Omphalea diandra | reverse complement strand
TATCTCAATGGTGTTTTCAAGCTCACACCCAACTTATACAACTTGTGTTTTGATGGCTAACACACAACCTTACAACAAAGTATTTTCTAGGCTAACACAAAACCTCACTCAAGTGTTTCACTAGGCTCACACTTAAACCTTTCTAAAAGTGTTTTTACATGCTAACACAAAACCTCACTACTTGTTGTTTAATGCTCACACCTAAGACTTATAATTACATAAAGAAGATGAAGAAAATGAGTAGCAAAGATTGAGAGCTTTGATCACTTGTAATAAATTCCTTAGCAACCTTCTTCATGGCTGTTTGGTGGAGTATTTATAGCCAAACTTCACCAAAGAGACGTTGTAGATCATAACTCATCAAATCTTTGAGACATGCTTGACAAATTTTGCATTAAATGCTTATCAGGATGAAATCGTGGTCGCTACTATCATTTGCGGTCACGAAATTCAAATTCTTCATGGGAAACCCCATTTGTGTCTAACGGCTAGTCCATGTGGCAGATTCTTATTAGTTCTCCAGAAAAATATAGTTGTTGTCTTTTACCTACATTCAGAAGTCGCGGTCATGAGTTTTCTTGCATAGGACGCGAATCCTTTTGCCAACGTGGTTAACTTTCTTCCACTCGGATTGCAGTCGCTACCAATAAGATGTCTCCGTGATTTTTGACTTCCAACAGTCTTCTGGGACACTTGTTAAGCTGTGGTTGTGGACTGCTTCCCTCTTGAGTCACTTTGAAATTTGCGGTCGCGATGAAGGCGTGACTTGCACCGTGAATTCGTCTGTGTCATTTTAGCTTCTTCCTTTCAAAGGGTCGCGGCCGAGAATGGCTTTGCGATTTCGCCTGCTTGAGTTTCAGCATGTCTTAACATGAGTCACGGTCGCTAATCCCAGATTGAGGTCGCGATTTACATGTCACTTGGAGTTTCTCAACTCCTTTCATTTCTTCTTTGAGAGATTGATACAAATCTGTAAAAACAACACTTACTTGAAATATTAGTGATGATCAATCTACTTTGTCAGGATCAAAACAGGTTCTAAACCTAGGATTAATCATCCTAGTCCAGCAAGCTGGTACATATCAGAGCACTCAACATCCGAGATTTGCCCGTTGGCCCCGCGATGTTTATACACATCTGGATTTGCATGTCTACCCCATGTATGCTTGAACCCTCTGATACCACCAACTGTAGCTATCATCCTCAATTGCAAATCATGGCATTTCACGTTCAAAAATGCATACATATTAAGGTTTATTCATCATACATATATAATCCCATATGTATTTAATGTACACATGTGTTAACTAATGTCAAGACTAGTGACCATAAGTAGTTTCTATCAAATGTATGTACATGATGCAAGGAGAGAGAGTTGGAATTCAGTTGACGACCTATGTTCCATGTGTCTCTATGCAAAACTTTATGTACCAAAGTGTCAAAAGTCTATGCTTCAGTATCTGAAAAATAATTGTGATTTGGTGAGTAGCGATTCAGTGAATAAAAACAATAATCAAATTCTCATGACATAATCTATAATCAAATGTCATCATGATACATTGCAAGTATAACAATTGACTATGCAAGTGCAGATGCAATAGCTTTATTTTTATCGTGACCGAGCAAGGCAAACATTGCTCCTGGGATATTCATGTGATTCATGTAACATATGATTCGGGACCTATTGGTCCATCTTCCTGTAATTTGCAAGTGTTTGACAAGTCAGTCACAATGCCCCTTTTAGTTCCATATGCAAGTGCTTATTCACAAATGATATGCCAAGTAATCGTTAAGAGCATTTGATTTTCACTTGGCCTGTATTCCCATGTAACATGTAACAATTCAATCATATATACATGTAATAGAACATAATCATATTATTTCTATGTAACATGTAACAATTCAATCATATATACATGCAATAGAGTATAATCATATCATACAATTATCACATACACCCACTGAATCCAATTATGATTTTTACTCACACACATTGAATCCAATTATTGTTTCTACTTACCTTTTATTGTGACCAACCTTTATGGTAGGGCTTTTTCAAAGTATTGGGATCCTAACATTTGATACATACATGGTTATAAGTATATCAAAATGATTATGAATGCTTGGTATGCAGTTATGGCATGATTCATGCAAGTGTAGCTAGTGTTTATACATATTTTCCTTATATGGCAGCCTGAGCTTGCTACACGATCACAGAAATAACTCTTGATATAATTATCCAAAATGGCTTGATTCTTTTTTTCAAACAAACTAGACATATAATGGGAAAACATATTCAAATTTCAGGTCAATATCAGACACACACAAAATGTGGTGAATTTTTAAGTTCTGCCCTGTTGCAGTGTCCTCTCAGTCTGAGTACTTCTTACTCTCTTGGGTGTATCTCAAATTTTAAAAATTTAATTGCAATAATATTCTACCATCAGTTACAAAACATATAAATGAAAATTTTTCATATTTTACTCATTATCCAGTTCAGTCTATAAGGTCACCAAAACAAAGGACCAATCTCGGGGCAAGTAGGTTCATAACAAGTTGATAACCAGTCATTATAAAGGGACAATATCTCAGAAACTGTATTGTATTTGGCAATAATATTTCACAAGTATGTATATCAGACATAAATATACAACTTTAAAGTTTGGACCATCATCAAATTATGAGTCTATGGTCATCAAATTCTTGGAAAACCGAATTAAAAGAAAGGTGGTATGTCATCCGGGTACAGAGTCAGTCCCAATCAATAAGCCATATCTCTTGCCACACAGTAAATTAATAAAAAATGCTTAACATATATTTAGAGGGAATATAAACCTACAAGTTTTATGTTTCACACTGTCAAAATCAGAATATAAAGTCATCAAAATATAACAAAAGAGAAGACTGAGATAATCTCAGTTCGTTTTTGAACCAGTTCTGATGAAGGAGCCATATCTCTTCACACACATAGAATCAAGTAAAAATATTTCATATGCATTTATGTAAGACATAAGGCTATAACATTCATGTTTTGGACTTTCCGCAATTCCTCTTCTAGGGTTATGAAATCATTGGTGAAAAAGTCTGCTCTAACAGCAAAATCAACAAAATCAGCTCTTGTTCTCTTGGATCACAACTTCCATCCAAGAGCTCTACCTCAATTACTCCATAATTCTCACTAACCATGCATGATTAACATGTCATGAGAGGTTAATTTCAGTTGAGAAGAAGATAAATTACTTACCTATTGTCCTAGAATTCGAAAACCTTAGGCAGCCCACACTTCTTCCTCTCCTCCTCCTCCTTCTTCTTCTTCTTCTTCCTTTCTTCCTTTCTTTCTTTCTTCCTTAGCTCTCCCTCTCTTTCATCTGGTGAATTTTGACTTTATCTCCTCTCTTTCCAGCCCATAATGGCAGATAATTATAATTAGTATTCTTACTCTAATAGGACAAAAGATTGGTGGCTTGTTCCTATTGATTGAAAGTCAAACAATTTTGCTTTTAGTCCCTTTTCTTCATTCCTTCATCACCTTCGTCCATTCTCTAATTTCTAGATGCTCTTTATACTTTTAGACGAGCTCTCAAACACCATTATTTATGAGTCATATAACTATGCAAACACTGCATATATGTTCAAGCATCCCAAATGTAACGGTGCAATTGTCTTTGTCGTGTTTTTACAATTCACATGTCTAAATGATTATTTATCCTATGCATATGTTCATGTGAGATTTCATATCATTTGATATAGTGCATATGCTCATATGTGATTTCATATCATTTGTACAATGAATATATTCATGTGATAATGCCAATGAATAGGGATAAGGATGTTACAGCTAGAGGTGATAGAAATAAGAAATTGTCGCAAAAGGATTTGGCCTTTCTATTCTGCCTTGTCAAAAACAAACCTATCCAAACCGGTCAGTATCTTGTGGATCAACTGATCCACGTGAGCACTAAACCAAAAAGCCAATTCCCTTTTCCTTTACATATAACAGTCATCTATCACTTTGTAGGAGCACTTGATGAGGAAAATGAAAAATTCCTCACCAAGAAACTCCTCCCTTCTCAGAATTTTCTTGACTTCACCTATTTAATAAACGCCAAAGCTATACACCCGGATAATATGCTTATACCTTGGGTACATTTGGGGCTAAAAAAATGGAATCCTTATAAGCGTCCAAAAGGAAGAGGCTCATCATTGAAGAAGGAGCCCTACCAGTCCCCCCTCCTCAACCAAAACCCAAATCAAAGCTATCTCTTGCCACCATCAACAACAAATTGGACAAGATTATGAGAATGATGAAGAGGCGATTCCTTTTTCTCTCCTATCTTCATAGTGACATGGTGGATTTGCAAGAAAAATTAGGTGTTCCTCTTTGTCATCTTTTCAGATTTTACTGCATTTGAAGATACACAAGAAGAAGAAGGCAATGAAGAAGTTGAGGAAAGACATGAAACAAAAGGCAGAGACAATGAAGAAGGAGAAGAAACTTCTAGAGATGATGATGACTCTCTAATCTTCTAGAATATGATTTCTTTGCATTTTCTCTTTGTTTTACTTATGTAAAGTTGTTGATCCCACAACTTGCTTACAAATGAATAAAAATGTTTTCTTTAAATTCTTAGTCTCATGTGATTAATGGAATTTACTTTTATGATTGCAATTCTTATTAATTTTGCTCCTTATGAACACTTATCTATTTGTTATGCATTTGTTCTTTTCCTTTATGAACCCTTTTTTTAATCTTGCTAAAGGGTGAGAGAAAGGATCAAGAAAGAATCTAAAGGGGAAAGAAAAATAACTTGCAAGTAAATAGCATAAGTTGAGGGGAGCTTTATAGTCATTCTTAGAAATTTCACTTTGATTGTTTGAATGTCATACTTAGGAAATTTAAGCATTCATTGAATCATTCACAATTCCAACTTCACAACTTCAAAACTCATGCATTTATTTTTCCTTAGGATCAATCTAAGTGGTCAAAATAAAAAAAAGGGGAGATTGTTGGACTAGGTTGATTTAACCTAAGTCATGAACCTCTTTTCATCTTGACAATAAAGATTAATTAATTCTAATGCTTTCATTAAGTGTTGTTTTGCATATTATAAGTTAGTTTTTATCATTGAAAGTTATATGTAATTCAAATCTCTAACCTTGTAAAGTTACTCTAATTTACAGTGAGTGTATTGTAAATCGCGATCGCAAATCAGTCAGAAGGAAAGATGAAGCTAGGCCAGAGAAATTCACGGACAACTTCATCACTGCGACACACCCAAAGTTGGCAAAGCCTTAATCATAGAAGAATTTACAGTGTGTCACGGCTGAATCGCGACCTCGAATTTCATATTAACAAAGGTGGGAACGAAACCCACAACCATAGCTTACCAAGTGTCCTAAGTATCCATTGAAGATCAAAAATCACAAGGGCAAAAGTTTATTCGCGATCGCAACTCAAGCAGTTGAAGTTTTCTCTTCAAACAGAGGAATTTACGGTCTTAATAGCACCCAAGGCATTGATATCTCGCGATTACGACTTTTGAGAGTGGTTAGAACACAATGACTATATTTTCCTGGATGACCAACGAACAGCTGACACGTGGACTAACTATTAGACACAAACAGGGTTTTTAGCCACAATTAAAAATTCGCGACCGCGAAAAGGTAATAGCAACCACGACTTCAGCTTGACAAACATTTAATGTTGAATCTGCCTAGCATATCTTAGAGATTTATTGATAGTTTTAGTCTAACATATCTTTGGTGGATATGTGCTATAAATACTCTACCAAACATACATAAATGCAAGAGAATTTATTAATTTGTAACCATATGAATTCATTAATTTGTAACCATACTCTTATAAATTTGCTACTCATTCTTTCAGTTCTTATTTATGCTTTAGTAATTGTTTAGTGTGAGCAATAAACACCATTGTAAGAGGCTTTAGTGTGAGCCTTGAAAACACTTTAAGAGGTTTTTAGTATGAGTCTTGAAAACACTTGTGAGAGGTTTTAGTGTGAGCCTTGAAAACACTTGTAAGAGGTTTTTGTGTGAGCCTAAAAAACACAAGTTGTAAAAGTTTAGTGGGAGCTTGGAAACACCTATTGAGTTGAGTGAAACACCCAATTGTAGAAAATTGGGGAGTAGACGTAGGGTTGTTTAACACTCGAACCACTATAAACTCTTGTGTCTATTATTCTCTTCTTCTACTTAACTTCTTAAACATTTTATCCCTCATTTTATTTTTTAATTGAACACCAATTCAACCCCTTTCCCTTCTTGGTGCCCTAGGTCAACAACCTCAAAACCCTATAAACTCGCAACTAGTCACACATCTTATAAAAACACTCCCATTAAAAACCCTCTATCCCTTATCCCTTTAGACAACCAAGGAAAATAAATCTATAGCAACGTAGTTAACACATAACCCCATGACCCCCAAGCCACTGCCTACTTGGCAGTTGCTTATGAGGAGTTCTCCTTAGTATTATGAGAAATCAAGTAAGCACTCATTACGAATTTAGAGTAGGAAATTATGCTATAAGCACCCTTAGCCAACACCATAGATCCTTACTTGCATCAGCTCGACAAGTAAGGATAAAAGGAGAACTAACCAAAGAGGGATGGATAGTTGGACACTCTAAGACATGCGATGATATAAAAGAGTCCACTTACAAGCTTGTCAAAAGCCAAGCCCTACGCTCTAATAGCCTATTTTTGGATGATGATGCCCTACATAAGAAAATAATAGAGGCTATTAAAGGGGCATAAGAAAAAGAGCTTTTTGCCCTTGATTACCATGCATATGACCATAACCCCCTATCCAAAGAGATAAGGAATAAGCCAATACCTATTAGGCTTAATTTGTTTTAAGCATTTTAATGAGTTCTGAGCTTGATTTGATGTAATTCTATTATGAAATTAAGTTATTTTGAGTTCATTTATATTATTTCAAATATTTTGATATTTGGTAGGTGTTTAAGATGTTTTGGAGCAAAATTAAAATAAAACAAGCAAGATGGACAGCTTCAAGGACCAAGCAAACATTTTGGACATTGCATTATGTTGTGCTTGTGACAAATGTCGTAGGCCATGACACTAAAGAGGTAAAGTGTTTATCATAGTCACAACATGTCTCACAACCTATGACAAGACCAATATATCTCCTATATTTTAGCCTACATTTTAGTTATTGTTGAGAAGCATAAAAGGGAAATAGTTAGGTTTTTCCTAAACAAAAAATTAACCTTTTAGATAATTAAAAGAGGTAATTTAGAGAGAAGAAAATAAGTGAAACAAGGCTTTAATTTAAGATCTAATTCAAAAGTTTAAGAGGTCACATGATAAAGAAAGAAGATGATGAAGAGATGTATCTACCATCAAGCCAGTTTAGGAATTTTATTTCATTCTTTTTATTATTATTTTCTTGATCAAGATGATGCTTTTCCAATTGGATTTGATTTGTTTTATTAGTATGTTAAGCTAAATCTTTTATCTAAGACCTTGGTGTAGCCATGGAAGAGATTGAATGATTTATGATTTCAATGATAATGTTGGGATTTTATTCTTTTGCAATTGAATGATTTTTTAACATAATGATTTTAATTGATTGGCCACTAATTGTATGGTTTGTGTTTTGCTTATAGTTCTAGAGATTTTAAATTAAAATAAACCTAAAATAAAGCCCCTTTGGCTAATTGACAAGTAGAGATACCCACTTAAACTATTACTATATCTAAGTCAGTGATTTTATTTCTAAATTCACATTAAGAAATGGTTCTATGAAATAGAGTTACAAAGTTATAGGGAGCGAGAGAACTTAAACACTATAGAGATAATTGATAGTTGTAATACATAATCCAACATGTCTTTAAAAGAATAAAGATTTCATGAATTTCCATTAGTGAGATTAAGTGTCCTAAGTTGATTAATATAAGGTTTTTTCTCATTGCTTTTGTCTTTTTTCCATTGTTATTTCGGTTTGTTTATTTTCATTGTAATTATAATTGTTTGTTAAGATATCAATTTATTGCTTTCTAGATAAAAATAGAATCATCCTATTTTTAGTCTTGTCTCTATGGGATGATATACATTCTTTGCATTATTAATACGATCTATGTACTTACAATCATCAGCAAGTTAAAAACTTACCAGGGAAGAATTTTTAGGGAGTGTGAGTCTCTACTTTAAGAATAAGAAATTGGCATTGTTGTCAAGGACAAACAGTGCTTTGATATTTATTTGATTTAATTATTAACGTATAATTTCTTTTCTTTTCTTTTTATTTAGTTTTGAATGCAATCCATCATCTTGTATGCAAAAACTATGAGTCTAGACTAACTGGAGTAAGAACTTAAACCTTTTAATCTTAGTATTAAAAGAACACCTAAAGCAAGTGAAGAAGACTAAGAATGGAAGAACATGATAGAAGGTAGCTAACAATGGCCAACAATCATAAGAATGAGTGATCTATAAAGGACTATGGCATACAATTATTAAATGAACCTCAACTAAACATTATAAGGCCAACTATTAATGCCAACAATTTTGAGATCAAGCCAACCATTATTCAAATTCTTTAAAATAATCAGTTTGGAGGTTTGCCATATGAAGTTCCACATTTTCATAGAATAACATTCTTTGAGATTTGTGATACATTCAAGCAAAATGGAGTTTATGACGATGCGATCAAGTTTATTTTATTTTCTTTTTCATTAAGAGATAATGCCAAGTCTTAGTATCATTCATTGGCTCCAGTCACAATCACTACATGGGATCAAATATCAGAAGCCTTTTGAATATGTTTTATCCACCAATGAAGATAGAAAACCTAAGGAATGACATGTTTTCTTTTACTCAAATAGAAGGCGCATCTCTCTATGCGACTTAGGATAGATTCAAGGAATTATTAAAGAAGAGTCCTTATCATGGGTTGTCAAAGTGGCTTATTTTGTAAACATTCTATAATGGTTTGAGTCCATCATTGAGAAGTATATTAGACGACACTATGGATGGAGCGCTTATGGAAAAGACAGAAAATGTAGCTTGTTAATTGTATAAAGAGAAGGAAACCAACTTTTATTAATGGCCATCTGAAAGATCAATGCCAAGAAATGTAGATAAAGTTCTAGAGATTGATTAGTTAACAACTATGCAAGCCCAAATTGCCAACTTATCTAAGCAAATCAAATGCCATGAATTATAATGCCATAATTTCTCTAACTATGCAAATGAGTACTTATGAGCTTTATGAAGGAGGTGGCCATATGAGCATAAATTATCAGATGGACAACCTATTTGCTTCTTTAAATGTTGTGCAAGTTAATTATGTGAGAAATTATAATAATAGATGTTGGCCCTTATGCACCAAGAATAGGGGTAAAATTGATGGAAAATTAAAATTTTTAAATGGAAGATTTATAATCCATATTTAGAAGAAAGAGTAGAAGAATAGAATACATAAGAGTTTATAGTGATTCAGGTGTTAACAAACCCTACGTCAACTCTCAAATTCCCCCAATTGGGAATTCCATTAATGTTAAATAGTGTTTTCCAAGCTCATACCAAATTTTACAATTTGCAATTTATAAAGGCTCACACACAACCTTACAAGTGTTTCCTAAGGCTAACACTCAAACCTATATAAGAGTTTTTCTATTACTCACTCTTAAATCCAATCCCAATGGTATTTAAATCTCACACTAAACTTCTTACAACTTAATTACAATGATTAAATAGGAGAAAGAGAAAGTTGAGAAATTAATTTGGAAGAGTTCGACCTTAGTAAATGTTATTCTCTTACATTGATGTTTATTTGGTGGAGTTTTTATAGGTTACTCCCACCAAAGAGACATTAGAGACAAAACTAGCTCTAAATATTAAAAGTTGGTGGCAAAATCCAACATTTAATACTTATCAAACAAAATTCACATTCAAGATAAATAAAGTCTTGGTCACAATTCAAGATTCAATTTAAATTTTTTTTATTCACAGTTGAGATCTTTAACTGTGTCTAACAGCTAGTGCATGTGGCATCTTAGCATTGACTCATCTAAAAATGTAGCCATTGTATCCCTTTAGGAAGAATTGAAGATCATGGTTGTCATCATGGTCATGCTAGTAAACTTGGGTGCTACCACCCACTATGAATTCACCTAGAGTTTTGGAGAATTAAAGCTAGGAAAATTGTTACAATGAGGATCACTTTGGTTCTTCAGCAAATCATATGATATGTGGCTTTGTCTAGCTGAATGCTTGAATCACTCTAGGTTCATTTAAAGGTTGGTAGCTTCGGTTACCATGACTGAAATCTCAAAATAAACTGTCCAAATTGTGTCAAGGTTTTCTCCGAGTATCTATCGCTATTTAATTGGTAACGATCACAATGTACATACCAATTTAGATTCTTATCTTCATTTAACTTCCAACATAAACATAACTTTGCTACTTCATCCATAACACTTAGATAAGATGTTAAAACATTTCAATATTTATTGTCAAGATCAAAAGAGAGTTTTGACATAGGTTTGACCAACCTAGTCCAACAATCTCCCTTTTTTTTATTTTGACAACCTAAATTAAATTTGTGCAAAGAATAAATGTGAATTATGCTAATTTAGATCATATTAAGTAAATAGATGGCAAGTTTGAATGTTGGATGGATAATTCCCCTTAACATACCAATGCTCCCTCTTTACATATACTCCCCATTAATTACTTAAAAATTCCAATTTGGTCTTGCTGTTTACTTTATTTATTTAAAATGATATTACATACATAAACCTTGGCATATCCTTTCTCCCTCTTTGTCAAAATCAAAAAGAGAAATACAAGGCATATAATTAAAAAAATACAATTCAAGCATAAAGTATAATTCAAACACAAAGTATACATCCATTGCTTGATTAAGAACAATGTACAATAGCAAAAGTTTCAATCGTTAAGATGTTTGATCATATCATCAGGGCCTAAATACCAAAAGGCGAGAAAAAAAGTAAAACATAGGAAAACAAAAAATAGAAAAAGAAAAAGAAAAAGCTAGAAGTCGGGAGATATGTCATCATCATCATCAAATTCTTCCTCATTGTCTTCTTTTTCTTTTTCTTCTTCTTGAACATTCCTTTGAGCTTGTGCCTCTTCTTCAACTATGAGTTGTTATGGTGTTTCTTCCTCAACCTCATCATCATCAAAAAATGTAAAATTTGGGATATGTCATTCCTCAATTCCAAGTTTACTTTAGAGCTCCATTATGTCTCCATAGAGATGATGAAGAAAGTTAAGTCTCTTAAGGAGTTTGTTTAACATCCCAGAGGTCTTTCCAAGAGAGGAGGCCTTAGAAGATTTGGAAGAGGAAAAGGAGGTTTTAGCTTTGCCCTTACCTTTAAGGTCCTAAGAAAGTTCTTATTAAGGCATATGTGTTTCTCCTTCCTCAATCATAAGCCTTTTTCTCTTAGAGGCCTAGGATACATCTTGTTGAATCAAGCTTTGGGCTTCTAGCAGGTATTGGTGAGTATTTTGGCTTCATTGCTTTGGTATTTAAGAGGTAATTGAGGTTAAGAAAATTTTTGTTAGGGTCATAAGTAATTATGAAATTGGATTCAATTTTAAGGGCCAAAGCCCCTACATGCCTATGGAGGGTAGTCACATAGGATGGGAGAAGGAATTAGTACTTAGTTTTTTAGCTCATGTGCTCTAATTGGTTAATGAAAAAGCACCCTATTTGGATAGGTTATTGTTAGAGGAGGCAGTAAAGAAAGGATAAGTCCTTTTTGAGACCTTTTCATTGCCATCACCTCTCACATTAATAGAAAAGGTGATAATGCAATGAAGAAGCCACATAGAAAGGGTTTTAATGTTTTTGGCAATTGATTTCTTTGGGTCAAGGCATTTTTCAATGGAAATTATTTGCCAAAAATAAGAAAAGATGAATTTGAAAGAGTTTAAGGTCGTAAGGGTGTCCTCTTTATTTTGAAAGTTAAAGAGGGAGTAGATTTTAAGGTAGGAAATGGAAAATTCCTTACTAAAGCAAAGAAAATTTAAGTCAAACATACCCACTTTAGAGGAAACATCCTTGCTTATGCTCATTATGCATATGAAATCATGCATAATTTCTTCATATCTTAATTCTTCCCTATAGATGAAGGGAATCCATCATCGGTTATCAAGATACTATTGATTTTCTCCTTCAAACCAAGAGTGGTGAAAAGAAAAGTTGAAGGGATTTTGCTAGCTTGAATAATCTTCTTCTTATTAGCCGCATATCTTTCTTTCTCTTCTTTTGTCACTCATTTCATTTTATGAAAGGGCAAAAAGTTTTAAGAGGTGGGGAAGAGGCTTAGGTTATGCCCTTTCCTTTTTCTATTTTAGAGAACTTTTTGGGAGCCATGGAAGAGAAGACAAGATGAAGGAAGATGAAGATTTGAAAGAAAGAGAAGGGTTTGAATAAGAGAAGAAGCAAAAAGGGGAAAAGAAGGAGTTTGTGGGCAAAAGGCAAAAAATGGGTTCAAAACTTAAAAAAATGGATAGAAGCATAACAAATGAGTGAATGGACTATTTGAGAAACCTGTAGTTAGTGTCCACTAGTTTTTCACAGGTCACGTTCATAAACTATGTGTCGCAATTGCTATTTGCAAAAATTTTAAGTAACAGATAAGATTTCCTTTTAAACATGTGAAGTCAACGGTTAAAGAATTTGAATTTTGAAATTTTCATTATGACACTCTTGATTGCAATTGTGAAGCATAAAATGATTTAAAAGGCAAAGCTGCCTTGAAAGTAGCAACTACAGCTATCAATCTTAGTCACAACTTCAAAGTAATTTTCAAAAAAACATTTTAAAATTAGACTTTAAAGCTATTAGCCTAATGTTTATTATCTTGATGATCAATTTATGCATTTGAACATAGGAAAGTTCAAGTGCAAACCAAACTGACTCATCTAGCATGCCTACTAAAACATTTATACAGTTATGAATCAATAACATAAATGCACATAATGAAATTAAAATTTTCACCCTAGGTGAGGACATGTTAGTGCTATACAAAAGAACCCCTAGAACTGCAAGTGCAAAAGTTGTCAAGTAATAAAGTATGCAAGAGTATGGATATCGTTCCCATGAGGATCAAGATTAAGTACTAAGCACCTTGTTCCTTATGTTATTAAGAAATCTAATATAAAAGAAGGTTTAAATTAAGAATAAAAACTAAGTAAAATGTAATCAAAGTAAGAATTGCAAAGAAAACAATCAATATAAGAAGTTAGTTAGGGATTCAACTTTACTTGTTGACTTTCTAATGAGTTCCAAATCCTTCTCTAATTGGATTATTCATCAAGTGCTACTATAGAGTCACTGTGGTGATCAATTAATCCCTCTCGATAATAAATTGGCATACAAGAGCATGTTAAGATCAAGGTTCCTCAATTTAAAAGCTAAACATCATGCAATTGCCTTATAAAACAAAACTCCAAGAATAACAATGGTTTGCTAAGGATTCTCAACTCAATAACAAAATAAGGAAATTATTGAAGGATCCATTTTATGAAATGCATGTCTTCATTATCGATTCATGGAACTAAGATGATTAATGGCTAGTTAATCAAACATGAAACATTCAACAAATGCTAGCATAAATAATGAAAGAATCAAAAAATATTTAGATTAAGCAAACCCAATATAAGTCATACAAGATGCATTTACAACCCTATCTTATACATAATTAGCTCATAATGGAAAAAAAAAAAAGAGAAGAAGAAACAATCAAACTAATGATATTTAAAGCCATGGACTTTAATTCTTAAAGCTCTTGAAGGATTGACTTCTTACTCCTCTTTGCTCTTAAACCCTTTCTTGATTAATTCCTTGGATTTTTATATGGTTATTCAATGCCCTCAATCCTCCTTATTCATAGGTTTTTGCCTTCTTAAATAGTGATCTTAAGGTGTTTACTAAGTAGAAAGTTTGAAGGATTAAAAAAAGGAAGAGTTTGGAAAGCTTTAAAAATCCTATTTTTGGGTTTTTAGAAGCTCACAGTCATGCTTCAAAGGCACACAATCATATGTTAAGGCACACAAGCATGTGTCAAGGGTGCTTTTTTTTAACACATTACGCCTGAATTTGCTTCTTAGGCATATGGTCGTGTTACTTGGCTATGTGAAATTGCAATTGACTTTAGACCTTAAAGATGGCCTAGTTAGATTAAATGTCAAAAAATAAAGTTGTAGCCCAATGTCTTAGCTTTCCAATGGCTTTTGAATCATCTCATTTGAAGCTTTATAAAATGAGGTATGCTCAAAATATCTAGTAGCATTCAAAATTAGAACTTAGGTTGCCTTTTTTTGCTCTTTAATCCTTTTTCTCCCTTTTAAGCCAACAAAAGACAAATTTACTTCCTTTAATCCTTTTCATATGAAAAATTAACATGATATCAATAATGTTAAGAATGAATTAGTTGTGAAATATATGTAAATTATGCACCATTAAATATCCCAAGTTCCTTCTTGATAAAGTTCATCTTTCTTCATTAAAGGGTTTAGTGAAAATATCCATAAGTTGGTGATTGGTGTCAATAAAATCAAGCACCATATTATCTCTTTAGATATTATCTTTTAGAAAATGTTGCATAATATCAATGAGTTTACTTCTTAAGTTTTGGATGAGATTCTTAAAAATACTTATTGCACTTATGTTGTCACATTGATGGGAATGTGATCAACATCTTTGTCATAATCTTTGAGTTGTTATTTCATCTAAAGAACTTGAGTGTAAAAATAAGCCACTGGCACATATTCTGCTTCAACAATGGATAAGGCTATCGAAACTTGTTTTTTGCTAAGCTAAGAAACTAAAAATTCACTAATAAATTGGCAAGTTCTAAAAGTGCTCTTCCTATCCATTAAACTACCAGCATAAATCACATATGAATATCTAAAAAGACTAAATGATGAATTTCTAAGATACCACAGTACTAAATGTAATGTACCATGCAAATACTTTAAAATTCTTTTAATGACATGTAAATGTGATTCTTTAGGACAAGATTCAAACCTAGCACAAATACTAAACATAATATCGGGTCTAGAAGTAGTAAGATAGAAGAGTGAACCAATCATACCTCTATACTTCTTTTCATCAATAGGCTTTCTTGATTCATCTTTGTCTTACTTTATTGATGCACTCATTAGGGTATTAGCTACCTTGCATCCATTCATGTGAAACCTTTTGAGTAGTTCTTGTGTGCATTTAGCTTGGTTGATAAAGATGCACTCTTTGGTTTGCTTGATTTGAAGTCCAAGAAAGAACTTGAATTCACTCATTATGCTCATCTCAAATTCCTTAGTCATATACTTAGCAAACTCTTCACAAAGAGACTCATTAATAGCACCAAATATAATATCATCAATATAAATTTGTATAATGAGTGTATCCTTGTTATGCTTTTTTATAAATAATGTAGTGTCAACCTTGCATTTCTTATAATCATTTTGTAAAAAAAATGCACTAAGCCTTTCATGCTAAGCTCTTGGAGCTTGTTTCAAACCAAATAAGGATTTTAAAAACATTATTTGGAAAATCATGAGACTCAAAACCTAGAGGTTGTTTAACATAAACTTCCTTCTTATTAAAACCATTTAAAAATGCACTTTTCGCATCCATTTGAAAAAGTTTAAAGTGTATATGACATGCAAATGCTAAAAGAATCCCAATGGCCTCTAATCTTGCTAAGGGGCAAATGTTTCATTATAATCAATGCCTTCCACTTAGTTGAAACCTTTAGTAACCAATCTAGCTATATTTCTAGTAATGAAACCTTGCTCATCTAACTTATTCCTAAACACCCATTTGTAACCTATAATTGGGTGATCCTTAAGCATAGGAATAAGTTTCCAAACTTTATTTATCTCAAATTGGTTAAGTTTCTCTTACATAACAATCACCCAACTCTCATCATCAAGTGCCTATTTAGGCTCAATTTAAGAGATAAAAGTAAGATTATTATCCAAGGCATGTAATTGAGCTTTAATACTTACTCCTTTTGATGTCTCACCAATGATAAGATCCTTTGAGTAATCTTTAGAGTATCTCCAATCTTTGGGGGGTCCTTAAGCTTAGTTTTACTCTTATTAGGGCTGAGCTTACTCCATTTCTTAAGAAGGTTTATTATCTTTAAGATCAATCACATTCTCCTTAGGTGTGGAGTTTAGCTCTAATTTTTCAAAGTAACTTATAAGATCATTAATAAGAGTACTTTTCCCAATATCAAGTTTACTAGACTCATCAAATACAACATTCTTAGACTCTTTAACCACCATAGACTTTTTGTTAAAGGCCCTATAGGCTTTACTAGTGGTGGAGTAGCAGAGAAAAATACCTTCATCAATTTTTGAAGCAAATTTTCTTAGGTTGTCCTTGGTATTTAGAATGTAGCATTTGCAACCAAATACTCTAAGATATAGGAGCTTTGGTTTTCTTCCATTTCATAGTTCATAAGAAGTTTTATTTAGAATAGGTATATTAAAAGCATGATTTGCAATATAACATGAGGTATTGATAGCTTTAGCCCAAAAGTAATTTGGCAAAAAATACTCATTAAGCACAATTCTAGTCATCTCTACCGAATTTTTATTTTTCCTCTCTACAACACCATGTTCTTGTGGTGTTCTAAGAGTAGAAAAGTTATGAGAAATCTTATTCTCTAAGTAATAGTTTTCAAAAGATTCATTTTGAAATTTCTTTCTGCGGTCATTCCTAATATAAGAAACAATGTAACCTTTTTCATTTTGAACTCTTTTAGTAAAACTTTTGAAAGTATCAAAAGTATCACTCTTAGAAGCAAGGAAAGAGACATAAGTGAACCTAGAGTAATCATAAACAAGCATAAATACATAATGTTGTCCACTCAAACTAGTATTCCTAGTAGGTATAACTAGGTCCATATGAATAAGTTAAAGAGGTCTAGAAGTACTTACTACATTTTTTACCTTATAAGATGTTTGGTGTTGCTTCCTTAGTTGACATGGTCCACATGCTTATCCTTTATGAACTTCAGCTTTGGAAGACCTTCTACTGGCTCTCCTTTAGATAGATGTTGTAGAAGCTCCATATTAGCTTGTCTTAGTCTTTCATGCCAAAGCCAAGATTCATTGCTAATGGAAATAAGACACTTAAATGATTAGTTAGCCAAATTATCTAAGCCAATTAGGTAATTAGGTAAGTATTACCTCTCCTTCCACCCTTAAAGACTACCTTCTTATTCACCAAAGTGGTAACTCAACATTCTTTAAGGTCAAAGGTGACTCTGTTACCTTTATCACATAATTGACCTACACTCAATAAGTTATGTTTAAATCTATCAACTAAAAGAATATTATCAATGGGGGAGTAAGCTTTCTTACCAACATTTCCAATGTCAATTACCTTACCCTTGGCATTGTTCCTAAATGTGACTTTACCACCATGCTTCTCTTTAATGAATGCAAATAGCTTTTTATTTTTTGTCAAATGCTTTAAGCATCCACTATCCATATGTCAATCATTATCTTCTTTGATGGCTTCTAAGCATTCCTATAAAATAAAACATTTCATCTATGTTTAGGTACCCCCAGCATACTTTGTCCTAGGGGGATAGGCTTAGAAGGATCCTCCAATTTAAGGTTTACCTTTCTAATGTAACAAAAGACATTAATGTGTCCATACCTTATGCAATAGTGGCATTAGAGTTTAGACTTGTAATTCTTTCTCCTATGCATTACATTTTATGAGTAGGAGGCCTTCTCACACTAGTTCTGTGAATACATGAAAGTGCATGAGTGATGAAGAGCATAAGAGAAGTTTTGTACTTATATGCTTGGGCATGCCTCTTTGAGTACATGTATACATGGTTGGCTTTTTAGGGCTTAGCTCTTAAGCATTAGGAAGCCTTCCCATTACCTTTAGGCTTAGGAGGCTTAGTGCTTGGAGTTTTTTCTTCCTAACAACTTCAATAGTAAAAGTTTGAGGTGTAAAAGTTCTAATGAATGTAAGAGGAGAAGATGTAGATGAAGAACCTCTATTGAAGCTTAAACTATGTCTCACAAAGGATGATCTTTGAGATAGAATGAGAGTATCAAAGCTTTTTTCCCTTTGTGAAATTTTAAGATGGAATTTCTAAGCTCAATTACTTCACTTTTTAAAGTATCATTTTCTTTTCTCAAAGAATTAAGAGAGGACAAAGTTCTGAAAAGATTTTTTAAGGATTTCTTGAGTTCTTCATCAGAAGTTCTTATGTCATTTACAAGTTCATTTAAACCTTTAAATTTATCTTTAAGTTTTGAACATTTTTTCCTTGTAATTTTTCATTTGAGACTTATATTTGTCACATCTCAAGGTTAGAGATTCAAGAAGCTCATAATTTATCTAATCTAATGAATCATAATCATGATGAAAGTGTGAAAAACTGCTTACCTCATTTGAGTTGTCCTTTTGAGCCATAAAGCATAGGTTGGCAACTTCTTCATCTTCTTTATCCTCACTTGAGTTATCATCCTAACTAGCCTTGAAGCTTTTCTTCTTGTCTTTGTTCCACTTCTTCTTATTCGTCTTCTTCTTCTTCTTCTTCAACTTGGGACTTTCGGATTTGATGTGCCTTTACTTTCCCTACTCAAAGCAAGTTGCATCATTCCTCTTTTCTTTAAGTTAGGAGATGCCTTTTTGAAGTTCCTCTTATCTTTTTTTTTCTTTTAATGAGCTCTTTAGCCCTCCTTAAGAGAATTGTTATGTTTAATGCCTGGTACACATGGCATTTAAGCATTAGCTCATCCAAAAATGTAGCTCTAATATCCCTCTAGGAAGAATTAAAGATTATGAGCGTTATCATGTTAACACTGGCAAACTTGGGCACTACTACCCATCATGAATTCATTTGGAGTTTTAGAGAATTAAAGTTAGTCAAGTTATGATTGTTACAAGGATCACTATGGTTCTTTAGCAAATCATATAACATGTGGCTTTTTTTGGCTAGCTTCTTAAATCCCTTCAAATTTATTTGATGGATGCGGTCACTATGGTTTTGATGACTGAGATCATAAATTAAATTGCTCAAATTATGCCAAGCTTTGCTTTGAGTAGGATTCGCTATTTAATAGCTATCGATCGTGATTTACACACCAATTTGGATTCTTATCACCATTCAACTTCTAATAGAAATATAAATTTTCTACTGCATCCATAACGGTTAGATAAGATGTTAGAACCTTTCAATTTATGTTGTTAATATCAAAAGAGAGGTTGGGCATAGGTTTGACCAACCTAGTCCAATAATAAACAAGGCAGCAGCACTATATTGGTCAAAATTTGTTAAAATTCATTTTTTTATTTGACAAGTTAGATCGAAGGTTACTAATATGTGTATCAAGTGTTGATTTTACAAGATATAAAGTTAGAATAAGTTAAAAAGTCAAAATGAAGCAAATTCTCTAAGTCTTAAAAATTGAACTATAATTCACATCTAAGAAAATTTGATCACCACTAAGAAAGGCAAGTCGCGATCACTACCTTAGAGTCATGATTGCTATTAAGTTTAAAGATGGAACCAAATAATCCAAAGGAGTACATAGTTAGCAGCACACCTAAGACACTCAGTATGAACTTTGATTGCAACTAAGAAAAGAAGCTTACGGCGAAGACCTTCAAAATATAGAAAAATAGTTCTAATGGCTACCTGAGAAACCATTTGAAGTATGCCATTTGTCTAAGTATCCATTTGGTAATTTGAAGATTGTTGCCATGATGCTTAGGATAAAATCGTGACTAAGGATCAACTTTGACATAAAAAGTCTAGGCCAATAAGCAGTAGGAGTCATGACCCTAATCTAATGCCATCCTAAATTGCTATTGAGACTAGGGAGATTGCAGTCACCATCAACGAACCATAATAGAGCCTTGCAGTGACTAATCCAAGCAATAAATGAAGAATTGACATGTTTCACTAGTTATTAGACACATGAAGAAGATTGTGACTGTGAAAAAGGAATCTTTAGTGCTAAAAGTGAATTGTGACTGCCATTGATGCTTTTAATCATAAAATTCTTCTAACCAACATTAAATGTTATATTTCCTATCGAAATTTTATAGATTTGGTGTTATTTCATTAGTAACAATAATTAGGTGGTTTTAAACTATAAATACTTTACCAAATGGCTTTGAATGTAAGAGAATAACCATTTATCATGTCTGAACTCTTACACATTGATTTCTCAAGCCTCGCTCTCTTTATTGCTATTTTACTTTATTTATTAATAGTGTATTGATGTTTTTGTAAAGGTTTGGTGTGAGCCTAAGCACATGTGATTAAGGTTTCAGAGTGAGCATAGTTGAAAAACTCTTATAAGGTTGTGTGTTAATCATATACACAAATGTGCTTAGGTTGGGTGTGAGACTAAATATTAAGTTAAGGTGTGAGCTTATAAAACACATTGAGAGTTTATATGATAGTGAAATACCCAATTAGATAATTGGGGAATGGATGTAAGATTGATAAATACCCAAACTACTATAAATCTCTTGTGTCTTGATATCTCTCTTCCTTCCTTTTCTATATTTTAATTAACCACTAATCCTAAAAGTTTAAATTTCTCATCAATTCAACCCCTCTTTTTTAGTGCATAAGGGCCAATAACTTATAATCCTAATTAAAGGAATCGTCCTAATTTCTCATAGAGTGGGAATAATTCCTTATGACCTCAAGAACCTTTAGGGTATTAAGCATACTAATAGAATAAGTAACTTTCTATAAATCAAGTTGGAAGTTATGATGGAGAAGTCCATCGTCAAAACTAATGAGAGGATAGATGCATAAGATAAAGATTTAAAGAGCTTGGATGTTATAGTTCATAAAATTAGTAAGCATCATTCTTCATTTATTTATGTATTAGAGGTCTAGGTGGGACAACTAATGAATGTAATGTCATCTAGGTAACATGGGAATTTACTCTCTACTTTAAAGGTTAACTTGAAAGAGCATGTGAAAGCCATCACTTTAAGAACTGAAAGAGAGGTGGAAAATTGAGTCAATGAGTTTAAATAGCTAACAGAGGATGAAACAATTCAAGGAGAATGGAAAGAGAAATCACAAGAAGAGACGAAGGAAAAAGTTTGCCCTCTAGCACCACTACAAGTTCAACCATACGTGCCTCTTATTCCATTTCCTCAAAAATTAAAAAGTCAAAGAGATGAGAAAATAGCAAAAAATTTTATAAAATTCCTTAAGGTTTCTAATAAGACGTACATCAACATTCCATTCCTCAAAGTATTAGCTCAAATGGCTTCTTATGTCAACTTTCTTAAAGACATTATTTCTAACAAGAAGAAGCTTGAAGAATGTAAGATGGTAACCCTCATGAAAGAGTGTGATGTTATTTTGTAAAATAAACTTCCTTGAAGATTAAAAATCTAAGAATTTTCATTATTCCCTCTGTTATTGATGATTTAGAATTTGATAAAGCTCTTTGTGATCTTAGGTCTAGTATTACTTTGATGCCTTTATCTATTTTTAAGGAATTAGATTTTTTATAAATAAAAAAAATAAGGATATCAGTATAATTGGTGGATAGATCAGTCAAGTTACCTATAGGGATTGTAGAAGATGTTCTTATCGAGGTGGATAAATTCATTTTTCTAGTTCATTTTATGGTGCTAAAGTTTAATGAAGATCATGAGATATCAATCATCCTTGGGAGAACATTCCTGGCCATTGGGAGAGCCTTTGTGGATATTGAGTTAGGGAAGTTGACATTGGGAGTGAGAGACGAACAAATGGAGTTTGATGTCTACAAGGCTATGAAGAGACCATCAGTGGAAGAAAGATGCTTAAAGATAGAAAAGATTAATAAATAAGAAGAAAAAGAGAATAAAGAACAACCTTAGCTAAGGTTGAACTCCTATGAAAATGTCGTGATCTACAACTAGAAGATAAATAGATGGCATGACAAGCATATTATTCATTACAATTTTCAAGAAGGACAATAGGTATTGCTCTTTAGCTTTCATTTAAAGTTGTTTCTTGGCAAATTAAAGTTTAGATAGTTGGGACTACTTACAATGGTGAAGGTTTATTTTCATGGAGCTATTGACATCAAAAATAAAAAAAGAGAAGTTTTCAAGGTGAATGGACTCAAGCCTTATTATAAGGTGGAGCCAAAGAGGAATGAAGAAGTCCTTCATTTCACCACTACACTAAAATGAAGATGAGAAGGGTCAAGCAATAAGAGCTTAAAATAGTGCTCTTGGGATGGAACCCAAGTTTTATCTTTTCTTTACAAATTTAGGAAATTTTGTTTGTTTAGTTAGTTCTTATTTTAATTCTTGAATAAAGTTTTTCATTTTTGCTTAGGTTTGTTATGGAGATGATATGAAGAAAATGAGGATGATTAAAGCAATTCAATTTGATGAAAAATTTATAGTAGGGTGGTAACCATTTTGTTTGAAAATGGATCATGTACTTAATGTTTTAGTTGTTATATGCCTAAATTTTTTTCATTAAAAATGCTATTGACCTTTGCTGGAAATTTCTTCAATTAAACCCCATGTCAAAATAGTAAATTTGATGAAGTTATATAGCTTTTGTTTCAATATAGCCATGTATTCTATAAGCATTTGAAATCCAAAACCTATTAGGATTTAGTTTTTCTAGTGTCATTAATATTAAGATGGTGTACCAATGCCTATAAATGTATCTAATTTATAGCTCTTACTATAATTATAATTTGAAGCGTTAATTGTAGCAAAGAAAATGGATCCTAAGCAGCCTAAGATAAAAGAAGATCCTTCCCCCATCAAATTTACCACCACCTCTTAGGATGCCAAAGCTAGAATCCCTCATCCACTAAAGAAGACTCTTAGTCCTAAATAAGCTATAACTTTTTATGCTTACCATAAGGCTTTTCTAAGGGAGAATGAGTATACATCCACTCTTAAAGAGATAGTGGAAATGGAGAAGAGGAACAAAGCTGTTGGGATAAAGATAGAGATTGAAAAGACTTCTAGTAAAAAAAGGGTAAGAAGGAGAAGGAGAAGGAGAAGGAGAAAGAGAAAAAGAAAACCAAACTAAAGATGACATCTAAGAGAGGAAGGGGTAGACCAACAAAGTTAAGAAGGGTGAAGCTAAAGAAGAATTAAAAGTGAATGGATGTAAAAAGTTATTCTTAGATTTGGATTTTGATCTTGGTGGGATTAAATTTTAAGCTTCTAGATGTAGGAATTTCTTTTTATTTCTAATGAGTCTTTTAAAATTAATAGTTTTATTATGTTTTTCTCCTTTTATTTCAATTGAATTTACACTAATAAAGATCTAATTTGATGCTTTTCATTATTATTATTATGTTTGGAATCTGTTTGAGTTAATTTTCTAAAGGGGGAAAGAAATTTGGACTAAAATTGTAAAAGGATATCGATTTGTATCGCACCCATAATGCTTATTGCTTTTTGTGATGCAATTGATGGCTTGGAACAGGCATGCTATCACAACCATGACATGTATCACAAGTTATGACGCATGCTCACTCTAGATAGTCACCTCGACTATAGTGTTTACGACACGTGTTGCAAACTACGACAACCTCGCATTTTGAGAAAAAAAAGAAAGAGTTTTAAGAAGGAAAGGTGAAATTAAATTGTAAACTTACCCTACATGATTTTTACCTCCCTCAATTATTTTAAACTTACCCTATATGATTTTTATCTCCCTCAATCTATAAATACCCTTTTTTTCCTTCATATTTTCATATAGACATTCTTCTTGCACATCTTTCCAAAGGTGAGTCTTTTTAGAAATCATTTCTTCATCATATTTTTCTTCATCCAAAGGCTATTTCATAGCTTTCCTTTGCTCCTCCAAACCCCAACACCATTGTCAAACTAAAAACATGGTTCAAAAGGCTTCATCTTTAAGAACAAAGGGAAAGCAACAATAAAACGCACTTAAGGATTTAGCTTTCAAGTATAATGCTCTCTTTTCGATCATAAATGATGAAGAAGGAGAGAGATTATTATCTTTAAATTATAGGGTTCATGTTTCTCGTCACATTTTAGATAAGCCTATTTATGTGCAATTAGAGATCAATGATGGAATGAAAGATTTGTTAAGAAGGTTAGGTTAGATAAAATTTGCTTTTACAACACTCCCCACCTACAAGAGGCACAAACTTGCATTTTTCACAACTATCTACTTTGATGATGTGATTAAATCTATATTGGCTTTTTGGCTTTTTAAGGGAGAGCATAAATTAATCACCAAGCCTCGAGTTGAGTCATTAGAGAAAGGTGTTACATGTTTATTCATAAAATTCATGTCTTTTGATGTCTTTGGGAAATAATAATTTTCTAAAGTGTTAAGGCAAGAGCTTTTCTTCTTATGGTGTGCGAAAAATAACCTTAAAATTTCTACCAATTATTATATTTTTCAAATTTTAGTGAGTGTAGCAAGGCACCCTAGGCAAGTGATAGGACTAAGGCATATTATAATAGGTTTGGCGATGCTTTTATCTAAATTTGATCCTTCCCAAACTAATGAGCAACGATTGCCTCAAATGGGAAGCTTGGAGCTTACCACACTTAAAAGAATGGGAATAGTGAAATCTAGATTTGGACCACTAAGATTAACAAACTTAAAATAGAATATAAAAATGGCCTAGCAGTAGTCAAACACCATAATAGCAAGATTCATCATTGAAGGATGAGTACAGTAGAGATGATGCACAAATTATGCCACCTCCTAGGCCTTTCCCACATTGCCAATAAGAGCAAGAAAATGTAAATAAAGAGGAACCATGGCCATAAGTCATTCATCACTTAAGTGCTATGGATGGAAGGCTTATAAGGATGGAGCGAGTCTAAATTCACTAAGATTTTAAGTTGAGACAATACTTAGATCAAGCCAAAATTAATTTTCATCACTTTTAAATACTTTTTAATGTGATGCATACACTCTTCTTGGGATAATGCTCTTTGGACAATGATGTTCTATGATGTTATTTTTCTTTTGACGATGTATTAGATATTTTTTGAGATGTTTCTTTGGATGTTTTGATATTGTCTTTTATCAGTTGGTGATGATGTAAGGTGTATGTTGTTAACAGCTAGTTGTGATTGTTAGTTGTGTTTATGTTTGTTTGTATTGGGTTTAAAGTAATAATGTTAGATGTAATGTTCATGTTTAATTAGATTTTCATTTGTATGTTCTTATTTATGTGAGTTATTTTATGTTTTCATTTTATTTTGCCTTTTGTATTGGATACTTGATTCTGTTGTTTTCTTTAGTGTTAATTGAAATGTAAGCCAATTGCATAAGGAGAAGTTAGATGCAAACAACCTTCCACCAAGGTGAGAGGGAGTATTTCTTTTCATATCACCTCTTTTATCTTTTGGCCTTAAGGATGCATGTTATTAAGGACAATGCCATATTTGGGTATAGGGGGAGGGGGAAGGGGAGGATTTTGATAGTTATGCTTAGCCTATATTATGTTTGTACCTATGTACAAAGCTAAGTAAACCAAAATTTTTTGTGATTTTTGCAAAGATGTATAGCTCTATTTACCTTTAGTTGGTAATCACTATGACTTTCTATAAAAGAAAATGACATTCTTTGGATGTTTGTGAGATAAATAAGTTTAGAGTTAATTGTTAAGTTGTAAAGTATAACTTATGTATTTAGGATAATTTGAATTCAACAAGATAATATTTTACATGTATATCAAAGCAAGTAATTTAGCTAGTTATGGATAGATGTAACTGCATAAAAAGATGAATTGATATTATGCTTTATTAATTAATATTGATGAATTAGTCTACGAGACATGATTTAGAAGTAATTAAAGTAAAATACAAGGAAATCTCTACTACACTATTTTTTGGATATTTGGTAACCGAGGAATCTTTCATGACTAATATCGATTTTCATGAAAAATGATAACTTTAATCATGAGTATGCAAAGTAAAGTATTTTGAATAAAGTTGTATGTTAAGTAACCATGTGCATTCATTGCCTATGTTTGTATTTATGTAAAAAGACATATAAACTTTTCGAGAAAGAAAAGAAAGAAAGAAAAAAGTTAAAGTGAAAAAATGTATGCTTAAAGTGACATGAATCCTAATGATCTCTTATGCTTAAAGCTTACCTTCGAATTATTAATTAGTAAATATAAAAGAGATTCAACATATTTTATATTGTGATTATGTCTAATGATAGTCTAGTTAGAATGGTTGTTGAGATATGTATGCAAAATATTGTTTTATTATTTTCAGCTCTCCATGAATGAATGAGTTTCCTTTTCAAAGTAGTAAGCTAACCAAAAGTCCTCAATTAGTATGTCTATTATAGCACTTAAGTGATTGGCATTGCAAACAAGGTAAAGTTATATGTTTTTGTAGAAATTGTAAAGGATTTTGTCTATATAGTTCTTTGTTACTTTGGGATAAGTAATAGTTTAAGTGATGGAGAATTTGTTATGATTAATTTATTCATAATATTTTAGTGAATTTTGAGCTTGCTTTGATGTAATTGTATGTTGAAATTAAGTTACTTTGATTGCATTTATGGTATTTCCCATATTTGGATGTTTAATAGATGTTCAAGAAGTTTTAGAGTGAAATTATAGCAAAATAGGTAAGATGGATGACTTTAGAGACAAATAAGAATTTTGGAAGTGTAAAACCAAATAAGAATTTTGGAAGTGCAAAACCAAATAAGAATTTTGGATGTGTAAAAAATGATTGCATTCTATTATGTACTATGAGGAAAAGTATCTATCACAATTGCGATATGTGTCACTACTTATGAGTGGTTGATTTATCTCCTATATTTTAGCTGATGTTTTAGATACTTTAAAGGACTATAAAAGGGAAACACATAGGGTTTTCCTAAGTATCAAAAAAGGAACATTTTGAGTAGTCCAAAAAAGGCAAATTTGAAAGAAGAAATCAATTTAAGATCTTACTCAAGAGTTCAAAAGATCACTTGATAAAGAAAAAAGAAAAATAGGATCTATCAGGCATTAAGCTAGTTTGAAGAATTATATTTCCTGATCTTTATTTCTTAATGCTTTTACAACTATATTTGATTTGTTTTATTAGTATGTTAGGTTGGATCTTTTTATCTAGGACCTTGATATAGCCATGAAAGAGATTGAATGATTTTATGATTTTAATAACAATGTTAGGATTTTATTTTTTTGTAAGTGAATGATTTTTGAACCTAATGCTTGTAATTAATTGGCCACTAATTGCATGATTGGTGTTTCATTTATAGATTAAGAGATTGTAAATTAAAATAGACCTAATATCAATCCCTTTAGGTTAATTAATGAATAGAGATACACACTTAACTTATTGTTATCGTTAAAGGATTGCTAAATCTAAATGAGTGATTTTGTTTCTAGTTGACATTGAGAAATGGTTTCATTAAATAAAATTACACAGTTAAATGACTATTTAAGAGAAAGGACTTAAAACACTATAGAGATAATCAATAGTTACAAAGCATAATCTAACATGTCATTAGAAGAATGAAATTTTCATGAATTTCCATTGGTGATATCAAGTGTCCTAAGTGGATTAATATAAGGTTTTCCTTCTCATTGCTTTTATCTTTTTGCCGTTGTTATTTAGGTTTATTTATTTTCATTGCAATTATAGTTGTTAGTAAAGATATCAATTTATTACTTTCAAGATAAAAGTAGAATCATCATATTTCAGTACTTATTCACACTTGTCTTTGTAGGATGATATCTGCACTCACTATGCATTATTATTACTGGTACAATCCATATGCTTGCTACCATTAGCAAGCTAAATACTTATTAAAGGGAGGCTTTTTGGGGAGTGTGAGTCTATACATTAAGAACAATAGTGCCCTAAAAGTTCAAACTACTACGTATTGACAATGACAATGGGTCAACCGATCCTAGAAGCCATTTATATAAGTTTAGGTCCAGGCTAGAGCTGTATAAGTAATGCCCTGTTGTAAAAAATCTTCCCTACCACTCTAAAAGGAGTAGCTAAGGAGTAGTAGTAGAACTTAGCCTATAGTTCCATTTAGAGTTTCACACAATTGTCATAGTTATTCCCTACTCAATTTATTTTTGCTATGCCGCAAGTTAAAATCTCCTATGACTTGCATAGGGTTGTTAGAGAATAAAAAGAAACATTAAGGGACTAGGGCCAAGTTTAAAAAAGTGCCCATGTAAATTAACATCGAAACCATAAGGTTACCACCAATTTATGGTTTGAAACTATAAGAATAAAGGTCTTTTCAATTCCCTAGGCATTGACTTCTTAGGAATTTTTATGAGTTGATGGAGAAGAGTCACAAATTCATTTGCTTAGATGACAACCTCCAGACTTACTCTCATAATCTATATGGAAAGAAGGAAGATAAAGGATACGGTGGTAGTAAAAGTGACAAAGGTTGAGCCAAGTAGGGTGATTCAAGCTTGGGCACCAGCAACCTAAACAACAACTTAGCTCGATATTATACTCCCCTCATAATAAGCAAAAGTGAGGTTCTCTAATGGATCAAGTGGTCATAATAAAGGATCTAGTACCCTCATCCTCTTAAGAGCTCAACTAATAGAAATAAGGATAAGTATTGTAGTTTTCATAAAGATAATAGACATGATATAGAGGAATGTAGAGATCAATTTAATGAAATTGAAAGACTGGTACATTAAGGGAGGTGCAGATAATTTAGAGAAAGACCAACTGATGATGAAGTATGACATGAACATCAGCAAGAAAAAACACAAGGGGATAAGCAGTATGTTAGGATAATTGACATTATTATTAAGGAAGCTATAAAACATGATAGCTTGTCTTGAAGGAAAGGGGCAAATTTAAGAGGTGTACTCCATAAACTATAAAAAAAAAATGTAGCCAAGCCCATGTTCTACTTGATCACAATGTTCTCTTAATAGAAAGTTATATTCTTCCCATGCAAATGCACTAATGGTTCAAGACCATATTAGAAATTATCTAGTCAAACAATTCTTAGTAAATGATAAAAGCTCAGTCAACATGATAACTACCATAACTTATAAAGTCTTAGGATAAGATCCCAATAAGCTATGACTAGTTTGGATGCCTTTAATTGGCCTCAAAGGAATAAGGGCAAATGCCTTATAATCTATCAAGCTAAATATGGAGTTGGGGGAACTCAAATATTACTAAGAAGTTTAATTCTATGTGGATGGTCATGGATATACCTTTTACTTACAATGCTATTATTGGGTTCCTATTAGATTTACACTATCACCATATACTTAACTATAAAGATCCCTACTAAAATGGATTTAGCTATGGTGAGAAGGGTACTCAAAGCTAATGAGAGAGACTTATATGAATATCTTGAAGGAGGTACCCTATACTATCTCAATAAAACCATTAGATGTCTCCTTAGATAATGCTCACAAAATAACCAAGCTAGTAAAAGACCTAAAACCCTTACCTATCTGAAGGATGAACATTATGAATAAGGATAGAGTTAACCGAGCTAGTGGCAAAAGATATCATCTCAGTATAGCATATAACCTTAAGACATTTAGTTGGTCTCCATAAAAATTTATAGAAATTAACCCCTCGGTCATAAGTCACAAGCAAAATCTTGATAGCTTAGTCAAATTCATAATGCAAAAGAGGGAAACAATGCACCTAAGTGATAAAAAAAAAAAAACTATTATTGAATAGGTGTGCAAGTAACTTCATGCGAGATTCATCTAGGAGGTATAGTACCTTTATTGGTTAGTCAATGCAGTATTGGTGAAGTCGAATAAAATTGGAGAATGTGTGTAGACTTCACTAAACTTAAGAAAACCTATTCGAAGAATAGCTACCCTTTGCCCAACATAGATCAATTTATGGATTCTATTATTTGGTATGAACTTCATAATTGTATTGACACTTCAATTGGCTACCACCAGATTAGAATGTTCATGCTGGATGAAGAAAAAATGAGTTTTGTCACATATTAAGGCATTTACTATTATAAAGTGATGTCTTTTAGCCTTAAAAATATGGGGGCAACATACCAAAGTCTAGTCAACTACATGTTTAAAGAATATATTGGCAAAACAATTGAGGTTTGCATTAAAGATATGATGGTAAAAGCCACTAACTTGAAGACCACACTAGGGATCTTAAAGAAGCCTTGACAATCTTTGACCAGTATAATATGAAGCTCAACCTAAAGAAGTATGCTTTTAGAGTATAAGTTATTGGACTAGGATAATCAATCCTAGGTTTAGAACCTTTTTTTATCTTAACAAAGTAGATTGATCATCACTAATATTTCAAATAAGTGTTGGTTTTGCAGAATTGAATCAATCTCTCAAGAAGAATTGAAGAAGTTGATGAACTCCAAAGTGACATGTAAATCGCGATCGCAATCTAGGATTTGTGACCACGACTCATGTTAGGACATGCTGAAAATCAAGCAGGAAAAATCGCAGAGCCATTCTCGGTCGTGATCCTTGGAAAGAAAGAAGTCAGATTGACACAGATGAATTCGCGATATAAGTTTCATTTGAGTCGCGACCGCGAATTTCAAAGAAATTCAAAAGGGAAGCAAGTTCACAACCACAGCTTGACAAGTGTCCCAGAAGACTGTTGGAAGTCAAAAATCGCAGAGACATCTTGCTGGTAGCGACCGTGATCCCTGTGGATGAAAGTTAACCACTTTAG
>CATIWR010064097.1:0-15114 GCA_949677035.1 Omphalea diandra | reverse complement strand
CAAAAACAATTCAGATATTTATATTATATTTTTATTTATATTTTCAAACTATATATATATATATATATATATATATATATATATATATATATATATATATATATATATATATATATATATATATTTAGCTAATATGTTTTCAGAAATTATTTTTATATATATTACAAATAAAATATATAATTAAATTTAAATTATTAACAAAATGATTTACAAAACAATTCACGAGTTTACTAACAAATCGATTACGTGATTAATGAGTTGAGTACATTAAGCTTGATATTAACTCATTAATTAACAAATCGAATTCAAACTTGGTTTTAGAGATTATTTACAAAATGAGTTACTCAAAAGTTTTTATGAAATTGAGTTTTGAATATTTCGTGAGTAAATTTAGTTTATTTACTTCTAATATCAACCAAATCCTTTTGACTTTAAATTGCAGAGAAAATTATTATATTTATTAAATTTTTAAAAATATAATTAATTATTTCTTAAAAAAAGATACAATGAAATAGATTTGCATTTGAATAAATATAAAATTGAATTTTTAGGTTTCAAATGAAAAATTATAGAAAATCAACATGCATGATACTAAGTTTATATCCGTATTAATTTCAAATGGATATATATCCCATGAAAGTTTTTAATTTCAATCTCATTAAAAAAAAAAAAAAAAGAGAAACTTACTTGAAATAATAGTAACTTGGATTCATATAATTCCTTAAAAACTATATTCTATATGATATAATCCAATGAGGTTTTAATTTTTATTTTTAATTATATTAAGTTGTGCGTCATTATGTCACACTAAGTTGTCTACAACATGTAATATAACTATGTGAGACATGATTTTTGAATCAGTAGTAGCCACTTCAAGTAACCAGAATTCACGTAAGTGGATTCAGATCCCATTGTTCATTACAATTCTTATTTTCAGGAGTTAATGGAACCAATCTTGTCAAGGGCCCTAAGCCCTTGGTTGAGAAAAAAGTAGGGTGAGAAAAGAAAAAGTTGGAAAGAAAATATGAGAAAAAAAGAAAAAGAAAGGTAAATTACTTTCTTTAGCTTGTTTGGAAATATATAAAATTAAAGAAAAGAAAAGGTAGGAAAAATCTTATTGCCTTTGGAAAATGGTATAAAAGGAAGGGAAAGAAAAGTTTTTTAAATTAAAATTACTATTTTATCTTTATATTATAATAAACTTTGCTAATGAGACTATATTTTTTTATAAAAATTATTTATTATTGAATTAATATCTATAACCATATTAATTAATACTAACTCATAAAGATAGTTGTTTGTTATTTGTGTTGTTGATCTAATCTCTTTTGCTTTAGATTTGTGATGCAGAGAATTGAGAAAGGAAGAAATGGACGGGTGTAATTAGATCTGTAGAAGTTGTTGTTAGATCTATAGAAGAAGTGAAAAAGACAACAACAAATAGTATAGAAAAAATTTAAAAAAATTATAGGCATAATTGTAATTTTCATTGCTAAAGGGCTTGTTTCCCCATTATTTCTCTTAAAAAACGGGGGGATGAAAAGTAGTGGCCCTTGAAAATATTTTCCTCTTCATATTCCATTCATTGTTCTTCTTTCCTTGTTACCAAACGAAAGAACATTCTCAAACAAAAGAAAATTCCTCTCTACTCCATTTTATTTTCCCTAGTTTTTTTTCCCTAACATTCTCCTATTACCAAACAAAGTGTAAGCAACCTCTAAAAACAACACTTGAACACCATGCATGGCTACCATCTTCTTCTTTAGACAAAATTTCAGACAGGAATGGGGTTCTTGGAACCAAAACATGTTGATGAACGAAATATGATCAACACATGGTTTGAGGAATCGAGCCATACTTTAAGCTTCTTTCCGATGTTTAATAGACATTATTCTTTCAATCGTTTCTTGATTTATGGAAAATGTGTCTTCCTCTTTTTTTTTTCCCTTTTTGTGCCATAGTGGACTAGACAATAATAGATATAGAAACAAGTGAAGAAAGAAGAAATAAAGGAGGGAAGTGGAGAACCTTAGCAAATGGGAGTCTTTTCCTAATTGGGTAGGGACTGGGTTCATGATCCCTTTCAACTCTATTGTCTTTTTGGGTATGATTTGTTTGTTTGTTTTTTTTTTTTTTAATAACTATGAAATGCTTCGCCACCAGTTAACAAACAAAAAGGAAAAAGTCTAGATGTGACACTTACACATCAACATGAGCGAAGAAAAATCTAAAGACCAGAAGGTAAATCTAGATATATAGTACGCATTATAAGTTATGATATTTGTTATCAAATCAACTTTGATTTGATTTTTTCACTTCTCCATTAAAAGATTCTCACTCTCCCTACAATATGAAAATAAGGGAGAGAGTAAAAATTAGATTGAAAAATCAGAAAAGAATGAAATTTTCCTCTATTTAAAAAAGAGAGAAAAATATAAGGGAAAACGAAATAACTTATATTTTATCTCTAATATTTTCTCTCTAAAATAGAGAGAGAAAAAAATGAGAGATTAGGAGTAATTTCTATAAATTGACATTTGTTCATAATCTATGAAACCATTTGATGCATAAAAAAGATTAAATAATGTTGACGGATTATTACTTGAATTGGTATTTAATATAAATGTATGATTATATTTATTGAGATTATATGTATTAATGTTTAGTTAATATAAAAAGTTGGACAATTATAGCTTTGAAAGTAGTCACTTTATTATGTTTATATATATATATATATATATAGACACACACACTATTGTTTAATTTTTTTTTATTCTCTCTAATATATTTTAGTAAGTAAATATTATTTATTTTTTTAAATAAAAGGTAAAATAATCTCGCTTTTTATTTCTCCTCTTTATTTTCTTTTTTTCTTCTACATAATTTTTCAAACATAGTGGAAAACGTGACCGAGTTCATTGGCTAGGAGCCCACTATAGGTTTTCAAGCCCTTAACGTATAAATGAGTTAATCATTTTCTTATGCTAACTAGTGACTTTAATCATTTTCTTATGCTAACTTGTGACTTTAATCATTTTCTTATACTAACTAGTGACTTATTATTTTTTTATTAATTGAATCCGAATTGGGACTCAACTAACATTCTCACAATAATAAACAAGATTTTGATATTAATGCTCAAAATTATTTCTCGGATTTAACATTAGAAGTACATCTTTCAAATTCTATCTGAATAACAAGAATGTTTGACTGATTAAAAAAAAGAACAATGAATGAAAATTGAAGAAAACAGAAATTGATGATAAAGTCTGAAATCCAACTCAGGTCATAGCAGCAGGAGTGTGAACCTCAACTCGATTTCCACTGTTGGATTTGAGTCACTTGACAATGATAAAATTGCAATTTTAAGGATACTAAGTACCAAATTAGTGTATAATCAAATTTTGTATTAATGTTCTTCAATGTGGAAATTGGCCCTGGACTTTAATTTTCTAGAATCTAGAAGAATTGTTTCAAAATCTAAAAAATTGTAAGAACTCAATTGTAGCAAGAGCCTCATCCCTGGGGGATCAGAATTTTGATTTCCTAATACTAATCCAATGAATTTTTTTCTCCAAATTGACAGTGTAATACAAAAGGTGTAATCAAACCATGGAGAAACAATAGACAGTAATTGAGATACACTAACCATCATTCAATACAATTTCTCTCTATAGTACTTGTATAAAAATTGTTTCATGTCCATTTGACTTCATATTCCTAACAGTTTCTCTAGCTTCTGAATTCCTTTCTCTTGCTCAAATTTCTCATTTTTTCCTATAAAGTCATCATCAATATGTATAAGATCATCAAAAGAACCTTTTGTTGCCTTTATCCTCCTATTTTTAAGTCCAAGTGATGCTTTAGATACTTTGCCCCAGTCACTGTCCTCACTAGCAGGGATTTAAATATCAATCGCTGTGTATTGTAACAAATGATATGAAACGGATTTTGACAGGAGCAATACGATATTGGTTGATATTGAGAGGAGAAATCAGAAGCATATATGAATCGTTTTTACCATTCCAATACCAACAAAAACCATGATTCAGAATGTGATAAAGAAAAAAAAATTACACAGTGAAGAAAGGAACAAAACCAAACAAAACCAACAAGAAATTGTGTACAAATCAGAGAATCTTATACCACCAAACCAATAGTACTAAAATTAAAACAAACAAAAGAAAAAGGAAGAAAGTTAGGGCATCTCCAACCCTTTGCTGCAAAATGCATCTCAATTTACTCCAAAATGTAGATTGTACAACAAATTTACTCCAACTCATTTCTCCATTTTTAACTCCAAAAGAATATTCTCCATATGTTTTTTCTTACAACTGATTTAATATTTCTTTTTATTAATATTATATTATTCATATATTTTACACATTACACCCTTATTTTATTTCACAGTTATCATTATACACCTACATAAATTTTTAATAAATATTTAATATATTAATACATTTAACACATTATTTTATTTCTACACTTATCATAATATAACATATGTATTTTTTTTAAAAAAATATAATATATTAATATCGAGAAAAAACATTAACAATAGATTTATTAATTAAACATAAATATATGCATGGAAATTAAAATTAGATATTAAACTCGATAATAAAGAATAAAAATACACAATTAAAAATAGTAGGACTAATCTAGTCATCTAAATTAGTATATTTTTCCCACAAATGCTCAAGTTAATACACTACAAAGTGCAATATGAGCATCTTTATCCTTAATGTCTATGTAGCAAGAAATTGTTCAAATCGAGTGTTGTCATCCATAGTCTTTCAATCTCTGCAACCGAAGCTTATACTGCATCAATAATCGGCGCATGTAAGTCACGTTCATCCTCAATAATCATGTTGTGGATAATAATGCACGTTGTCATTATGTCATGCAACACATCTTTTCTCAAAAAACGTATTGGTCATGCCACTATTGCAAAACGTGATTATAAAACTCCAAATGCACACTTGACATCTTTTCAACATGATTCTTGTTTCATCGTAAAGTATTTTTCTTTCATCCTTGCGGTTCATGAATTGTTTGTACTATATTACTCCATATAGGGTATATACTATCAGTTAAATAGTATCTCATATGATATTCTTTTCCTTGTATAACTAAATTCACGGGAGAAGCAATTCCTTTTGCTAGATCAGATATAAGATGTGATGACCCTAATACATTGATATCATTATTGCTACTCGGCATACCAAAATAAGCATTCCATATCCACATATCATAATTTGCAACTACTTCCAAAACAATTGTTGGTGTTCCATAACTACTTGCATATTGTCTAACCCATGTTGTTGGACAATTTTTCCACTTTCAATGCATACAATCTAGACTGCCTAACATGCTAGGAAATCCATATACTTCGCCAATATAGAGTAGCCTAGCAATATCATTATTTTTAGGCCTTCGTAGATATTGCTCAACAAAAATCGACACCATAACACGACAAAATCGCTTCATACTTTCAATTGTTGTTGACTCACCAATTTTGACATACTCATCCGTTGCATTTGCCAGCATACCATATGCCAACATTCGAAATGCGATTGTTATTTATTGTGAGGGTGACAAACTAAGTCTACTAAGAGCATCACTCCGTTGTTTGAAATATGATTCATGTCTTTTCAAAGCATCAACAATCTAAAGAAATAAACTTCTTGACATTCGATATCTTCATCGAAAGATATCCTCACCATAATGGGGGTTATTGGAAAAATAATTATTGAGCAAATTTTGATCTGCATCTTCACAATCCTATCGTATCACTACGTGACATGGAATCGACCCACAACGATGAGACCCACGATTTTGTAGTTTTTCTTCATAGTATTTAATAATTCTATTATTATTCTCGAAAACATGCAACATTGATTGATAATCTATATCTGAAGTCGAATCATAATCAGAAGATGAAGATGAAGATGAAGATGAATTTGACTGAAAGGATTGACCGAGGTTATCAAAATTCATTTTTGAATTTTTTGGATGGAAAACTTTTATAAGATATCTGAATTGGTGATGAGGGTTTGTATATATATGGATATTTAGACAGGTCATGAAGGTTTATAGGGATATTTGCATAGATGATGAAGATTTTTATTTATTGGGATATCTAGATAAGTGAATAAGGTTGAAAATATCCATCTAACGTCTTAGATTATTAGGAAATCCATCCAGTGGTTGTAACTAAAAAAATAATAATTTTTATCCTCATATTTGTCTTCTTTTAAAAAGTTTATTGGATAATGGCATATTCGATCTAACGGTTTAGGTTATCAGAAAATCCATTCAATTGTTGTAACTTAAAAAAAAGGATAATCCTTATCCTCATATTTGTCTTCTTTTAACAAGTTGATTGGATAATGACAAAGTCAATTTAACAGTTTAGATTATCAAAAAATCCATCTAATGGTTGAAACTTAAACGAAAAAAAAAAAAGAAAGAATAATCCTTGCCTCCCATTTGTCTTCTTTTAAAAAGTTTATTGGATAATGGTATATTTAATCTAACGATTTAGATTATTAGGAAATTCATCCACTGGTCATAACTTAAAAAAAAAAAAAAAAGATAATCCTTATCCTCACATTTGTCTTCTTTTAAAAAGTTGATTGGATAATGGCTGAGTCAATCTAATGATTTGGATTATTAGGAAATCCATCCAATGGTTGTAACTTAAAAAAATAATCCTTATCCTTACATTTGTCTTATTTTACAAAGTTAATAGGATAATGGAAAAGTCAATTTAACGATTTAGGTTATCAAAAAAATCTATTTAATGGTTGTAACTTACGAAAAAAAAAAGAAGATAATCCTTATCCTCATATTTGTCTATAAATAAGAGGCATACCATTCTAAACTACACATATCTAAACACATCCAACAAGTGATAATTAAGAGGCATACCACTAAGAAAATGTCTATTTGATCATTAGGGTATAATGTTGCTGAAGATGTTCTTTTATACCAAGTTTATATGGAAATTTCACAAGATCCTATTATTGGTGTTTATTAGTTTGCATATCAAATTTGGTTTCAAGTTGAAGATAAATATAATCAAGAAAAAAATCGAGAGTTGGGGGAGCGTAGCAAACACTCATTGCAATACCAACTGCACACTATTGAGAAAACTACTAGAAAATTGAATGGTTGCATTAGACAAATTGAAAATATGCATCCCAGTGGTATTTTAAATGAAGATATTTGTAAGTATTGTAATAGAAATATTTTTATTAATTTTCCTATCATTTTCAATTGCTAATCTTATTTCTAATCTTATTTTTATGCTATATTGTTGTTAAATCAAGCAAAATATTTCTTATATAAGATGTGTATTATAAAAGAGGTTTTAAATTTGATCATGTTTGGTACATACTTAAAAATTTTGAAAAATTTAAAGACTGCCACACTGAGAGACAAGTTACTCGTGAAGGAAATGTGAATGTTTCATCAAGTTTGAGAATCCTACTCCAGAAGCTTCACTCCCAGACTCTTCTAGACTATCATCATTTAATATTGCTTTGAATTCTCCTAATGTCAGTGGTTCTTCTTCTGGATGATCAATTGGAGTGAAAAAAGCAAAATTGAAGAGAAAACAAGCTGAACACATAGCATCAGAAGTGGAGAGACTTAAAGAAGAAAATCAATGTGTCTTACATATGTTGCAAATGGCAAACACGTATAGGGAGAAACATTTATTCCCGAAGAAATTAAGGGAAGAAAATAAAATTTTGCCTCGAGATGTCAATTCTATAATAGATCCAAAAGTTCGTGAATTTATTCTAACTAAACAAAGAGGATTGTGCATAAAAGAGCTCAACAACAACCACCACCACCAACACCTTCTCCTACATTTAATGATTTTTCTTATCATTTCAATAATATTGGTGGATTCGGATATGGTTTACCGGATTACTAAATTATGTGTTTTTAATTTGTGTAATTTAGAGTTTTATTAATGTGATATTTGTGTATTTTAATGTGGTATTTGATGTGATATTTGAGTATTTAAACGTGTTATTTGTGTATTTCAAACTAATTATCATAAATTAATTCTTTAGTTATTTTAGTTTATTATGTCTTTTATTATTTTTTATTTAAGTAAAAAAAATTTAATGAAATTTTGTGTGAAATTATTACAAAATTCTAAATATAATTTACATGTGGACTAAATTGAATATTATATTTGGATTAAAATGTAATTTATGTATTGAGAAGGATGAATTTCTAAGATATTAAAATAATAAAAAAATTGAAAAAAAAGGGTATATTTGTGGCAATGTATAGTGTTGAGCCGTATTTGGCACGACACTATTCAACTACTTCAAATGCAGCTGGATTGGACTCATTTGTTGTCTCACTTTAAATTTGGAGAGGGTTAATGATATAGGAGATTACCAAACTCACTTATTTCAAATTTGTAACTTATTTTTAATTTGTATCAAATCAGTAATTATACTATAATTTTCCATTCAAATCGAGGGCACCATTTAACTTTCAGTGATTTTTTGCTTGTGATACCGAATTGAAAATATTCCACACTTGTGTCAGGTCAGCTACCACGTCGGCTTGTTTACATCATTTTCAAGGTTTATGTGTTTAATGACATAATAATACAGGTGTAGAATATTATTTGAATATTTTTAATCTAGTGTCACATAAACAAAAAAGTCACCAAAAATTAAATGGTGACCCCAGCCTAAATAAAAAATTATAATATGATTTCTAATTTAATACAAGTTAAAAATAAGTCATCAATTTGAAACAAGTGGGATAGTTTGGTAATATCCTGTGCCATTTATCCATGGGTTGGAGATGGCCTTAAACAAGCAAACCTTGGTTTCTTCGAAACATAGCACACTTGGGTTTTTTTCAAAACAAGAATAGATCTGATTTTCTTCAAAACAAAGCAAACCTAGGTTTCTTCCACATGAACAGATTTTGGGCATCTCCAATGAGAAAGAATTAGATCATAAGCATGGAATGCATGCCAAGCTGTGGAAGATGATCGAAGCTACTTCATAGAATTGTGCCTATCAATTCGTGGTGTTTTTTCGTTTCTTTTTTTTTTTTATGTTTCTTTTTTGTTGTGTTTCTTTTTTTATGTTTCTTTCATCGAAGTTGTTTATTTTCTTTTCTTGTTTTCTTTTTCTGTTGTTAGTCGATGTGGTTTGGGGATGAGTTGGTTTTGTTTTCCTCTTCTGTTATTTGGTCGGTGTGGTGGGGATGAGTGTGTTGTTGAGTAATTTGAAGATTACAAGAAAGGGAGCAAATACAACAAAGCATATATAATACAACTAAGAACTGTTATAGTTTATTTATATAATATGATACTAATAGAGTTTTATTTTCCTCTTCTGTTATAGTTTTATTTTTTAATTTTATTCACTTATCATTTATTTATAAATATGATACAATAATTAAGAAAATAAAAAAAATTTATATTATTCAATTTCAAATATTAAAATCATCCTAATAGAGTAATTAAAATAATTTATTAATTCATGATTTAAATTCAATAATTAGGTCTATCAATAAATATTTCATAATATAGTTACATACTTTAATATCATTTATTTAAGAAAAATATAAAAGAAATTTCATTTTTTGTTAAGATTGAAGAGTATTTCATGTGTGAATTAATATATGAGTTTTTATTTTTTACAAAATATGAGTATTTATTGATTTTATTTTATTTTAATTATACTTTTTTTTTAATTTTATCAACTTACAAGTTAATTATATAATATAATATGATAATTATAAATAATAAAAAATTAATATTAGTCAATTTCAAATATTAAAATCATACTAATAGAGTAACTAAAATAATTTATTAATTCATGATTTAAATTCAATAATTAGGTCTATCAATAAATATTTCATAATATGGTAGTCAAGATTATCAAGATTCTCCATGGTACTCCTTTTAGTTGTCAATTATATCATGTAATTGAAATATTTATATTTAAGTTATTATTATATTTGCTTGGATGAACTATTAATAGTATGATGCGAATTGTTGATTTCTCATCGTGTGGTTTTTTCACATAACATCGGGGCACTTAGGTTCAGGGTGTATCGAGTAAGCTTGTTAGCTTGGATAGTTCATGTCCTTTTGTTATGTTTTTCCCCACCACAATTAATTTTAATAAATTTCTATTCTCTTATTAAAAAAAAAGTGTGTACTCATTAATAAGTACATCTTGTTGCCTTTGATTATGTTTTATAATTTAAAAATTTGTACTTGATTAGTTATTAATTTTGATGTTTTTATTATTATTATTATGTACTCTGTAAGATATATTGATTTCAGTTATATTGTGAATTTTTTGAAAAAAAATCTCACAATACGTTGACCACGACCGTTACAAATTATCCGAAATAACTGACATGTCTATACCAAGATCGTGATTTAAAAACCTGCTCACTAGTATTATCATCAATGACAAAAAGATTTTTCAAATCGATAGGCTCTTTCTTGACTTCTTTAGTTTCCCTGTTGGAAACCTCACTAACTCCTGCTGTTGTGGAACATTTTCTTTTTCTAGTAATTCTGGAATCTTTCAAATTATGAGATGCAACATTTTCAAGATTCCGATTGTTCATATATATCATCTTCAGGATTACTTGTTCTATTTGCTGTAATTTTATGGGATCTCATTCTTACCGAAAGAGGAACATCGCCCCTATCATTGCTCAAATCTTGTGACACCTTTTTCTTGATCCTAGAAGAAGAATAGTTATCACTCAAATTTATCTTCGCTTCTTTAGCTTCCTCATTAGCAAACTCACCAACTCCTGTGGAACAACTTCCTTTTTTAATATTGATCAAAGTTATTCTTGCCGAAAGAGGAACATTCTCACTATCATTGCTCAAATCTTGAAACGCCCTTTTCTTGATCCTGGGCGAAAAATCATCATCACTCAAATCTATCTTCACTTCTGTAGCTTCCTTATTGGCAAGCCCACTAACTCCTGTAGAACAACTTCCTTTTTTAATATTGATCAAAGTTGGAGATGTAAGATTTTCAGATTGTTTATCTGTACCAGCTTCAGTACTGATATTTCTTTTTGCCGTAGTTGGATGAGCCTTCTTAATTTCTGAAACAGGACCATCATCATCATCATAGCTCAAATCTTGCAACACCATTTTCTTAATCTTGGAAAAAGAATCAAGATAGAAAAAGCAGCCATCCTCATTCTTCTCTGCCTCTGATGGTTCTGAAACTTCAACATGTCTTGTTCCTTCAACGTTGATTCGTTCATCACACTTTGAAGTAACTGAGCCATGGCTTGCCTTCCCTAGACTTAATGAGGAATCCAAATTCTTGCAACTCCATTCACTCATCTTTTCTTGAGGTGGAAGTGACACTTTAGTACTACTGCTACGTCTTTCTTTCTTTAAGATATCCTTGACTGCATCTCCACGAGCCAATTTTGATTCTTTCCACCAATTGGAATACCTCTCTGAAACACAAGGTTAACAGGATCTTCATGCAATGAAGACTTTGATTTCTTTATTTTTCAAGTCCAAGCTAGAGTAATCACCAGGAAGATCTTGATCCATACCAAACTGCATTACCCTATGAGGCACATACTTTTCTCGACAACCAAATCCCCCAAGCTCAGGAGAACCAAGCACTTAAGAAAAGACTTCAACTCCTCATCTGAACTCAAAGATTCAAAGATTAAGTCCCCAGCTTCCTTATAATATGATAATGGGAGCCAATGGGGCAGATTATCAGTATATGGGCGCCATCGAAAATTTTCCTGCAATTTTAGAGCTGATCTAATCAATGGTAGACTGATTTTAGAATTCTTTTTGTGCCATCTTGCATCTCTAGGCTCACCAAATTTAAGTGCATTTGGCGACATAGGACCGAGAAGTGGAAAATGCTCAAAAGCCCATAGCTGTAGCAATTGCAGTGGACCAGATACAATTATTGATTCCTGAGAAGATGTTGCAGCTTGATCCTTTAACAAACTCAGGTTCCTATATAGGCATGCAAGAACTGCAGGGGTAAGCGCCATCACTTTCCCTAGAGACAAATGGATTGCTAAAGGAAAATTTTCTTTTCTCATATTTCCTTAGGAAGTGAAGGAAATGCATACCTTGATAGCCACAATGCAAGAAATGCAACATGTTCCAATTCACCTTCTTCCTCCAAGAAGTACTTCAGCCAAGCACCACAGGTTTTTTTTTTTCGCTTTAGTTCGTTGCAATTTTTTTTGCCTTTCCTCCATCGCTTCCTCCATCTTCAGTAGCGCTCCTATCAAAGGACTCGTTACAGGCTCTCCTGTGACCATAAACCCACCAATGATCATAACATCTTCGAGAGTGATCGTAGCTTCTCCCCAAGGAAAAACAAATGTATTTGTCTCAGAACATCAAAATTGTACTAACCCAAGAATCAAATCGTGATTGCAACTAATCTCACATCTAGAACTCAAAATTGAATCACGGATGTTGGTTTGATTTGTTGAATTATGGTGGCTCATTTGATATCCCACATCGGGGAAATAACAAAGGGAAGAGAATTCTTTTTGTTATAAATAAAGTCATATCCCACATCGAAAATAGACTAAAAGGGTGGAAGGTTGTTTTGTTATAAATAGAGCCTTAATTCCTTTAGTTTAATGATCCCAAAATTGTCTACTCATCTCTTAGGCAATTTTCAATATTTCTCCTCTTTTGTAATATTTCACTTTGTAGTCCTTTTCTTAGTGAAATATAATTTTGGTAGTGTCTGAGGACGTAGGCATAATTGGCCGAACCTCGTTAAATTCTGGTGTTCTTATTTTGTCTTTATTTTCAATAGCTATTTTGTAGGGTATAGTTGTAGTGATATATTGTGCTGTGAAATTACTATTAGGTTGATTCTGTCTAAGGAGATTGGGTTTTAAGTGGGACCACTTGTGACCCCTCCAATCTTTCTTGGGAATCAACTATAGTGTGGTTTTACAGTACAATCTTTTACTCTCTATTCACCTATAAATTTATTAGGTGAATTTGGTGGGTGGAATATTACCCTGATTCTACAACAACTTTGTCAAATGAAAAGAATTTAGAAATTTTCCAAAATTATATTATTTTACTTGAAGTTTAAATAGTTATTTCATTATTTTATCAAATTACATTATTTGTAAAATTTTTAAAATATTTTTTAGTATTATTTATATATTTCTAAAAAATTATAAAAAGTCTATTAAATAGGATCAAATATGACCAATTGATCAATTTAATTTTCAGTCCAATTTTAAAAAACATTGAGGTTTTTTTTTTCTTACCAACTCAACAAGCATTGAATAGCTTTCCTAATCAGCTTCTAAATCTAGTAGGGGTGAAGCCTACCATTCAATTATTTAGAAGATTGAAAGCAATTACTTTTTCACAACTAATTTTTTAACAATTACAAGAATTATAAATGAATAAAAACACAAAATTAAATTAAGATTGCTCCTCATTTTCTCGAATAAAAATAGAAAAGCCAAAGTCTTTAAAACAATTGAACAACGAAAATCCTCAACGAAAAAGCCAAAAGCATTTGACGATTAGATGGTAACTAAAAATTATGACCGATGCTTGAGCTTTAGATATTCCCCTTCAAATGAGATTTCCCAACCTGTATAGTATCTCTGTTGATCAAAGTGCTCTTGCTAGATACATGGGTTTTTGGGATGGTTTCGGTTGGGAGTGGAATCTTCGTTGGTTGCGAAATGGACCAGTGGGATTCACTTTTAAATGTCATTAAGGAAATTCCAGTTTCTCCATATTGCAATGACAACATAATTTGGAAACATGATCCATTTGGAAATTTCTCAGTAAAATCAGCAGTTCAGGTGATGTGCTCTATCCCTTCCCCTAACTCCCCCCATGTTGTTACTAGTGTGTGGCGTCGCATAGTTCCACTAAAAGTGGAAATCTTCTCATAGATGGGCTTGTTATATAGACTCAACACTAAGGACCATCTGCATAGGAAAGGTTTAATGGATATCTGAAACTGTAGTTGTCCCTTTGTCATTTGAATACTGAATCGGTTGACCATCTATTTGTACTTTGTCCTATGGGGAGCAAAATTTGGAATAAATTTGCCCATTGGTGGGGGGTTGTGTAGGTTATCTCTACTTCTTTAAAAGATCTATTCTACCAATGGGAGTTTTTAGTTAATGGTGCATATCAAAGGACAGTATGGATGATCATTTTCTTTGCCATTTTATGATCTGTTTGGCTTCAGAGAAATGAAATAGTGTTTAGTAGAAGCTCAATAGATGATGAACAACTCTTTTATCTCATTGTTCATAGGGCTGCCTCTTGGCTCAAAGCTATCAAAGATGATGGAGTACTCCAAAACCAGGATTTTTGGCTTGCTATTGAAGCCATCAAACGACACAAACCTGCTCCTTCTCAAAGGTTTCTAACCTTCGTGTGGCAGTCGCCTCCTTTTGGTGAGTTGAAGTGGAATGTTGACAGTTCTTCGCTTGGAAAGCCCGGTCCAGGAGGTTCTGGGGGTGTGCTAAAGGAACATACAGGTTTGATTTTATGCCTTTTCTCAATATCTTGTGGTATTCTTGACTCTAATGCAGTAGAGGTAATCGCCATTAAAAAAGCACTGCAACTATCTGTGGATAATTCCTCCCTAAATTTCTCCATAATTACTATTGAATATGATTCTCTACATGCTGAGTTTCTTCACATTAACAACCTAAAAAATCAGATGAATAATCTCTCAATTGTGCACATCAAAAGGGAAATTAATTCTTTTGCTGATGCTTTGGCAAAATAAGGTAATTCAAGGAGTTTTGACATTGTAGCATGGATCTGATGTCTCGACTTCGTGGTACTTCACTCTTGGGTGTTTTGTTCCTCTCAATGTGGCTTGGGTGGATTCAGTTGCTCCCTGTTTTTGGTTCATTTATTATGATACTTTTGTTTGTCCTTATGCCTTCTGTAACGTGTTGTATTTTTGTTACCAAGGATTCAAAAGACTTTTCGTTCCTAGCAGTATTGTTCCATTTTTGGTATTTCTAGGTTTTTTCACTTAAGTTGCTTTTGCCTAGGTTGGGTGTTCGGGGTAGATCTAT
>CATIWR010064062.1:0-42188 GCA_949677035.1 Omphalea diandra | reverse complement strand
AAAGAATTTTATTTTTGGGTTGTTTGTGGTTGATTCTATTGCTAAGTCACTTCGTATCTATTGTAATAATAATGTTGTTGTGTTCTTCTCTAAGAACAATAAAAGTTGGAGTGGGTCTAAGCATATGGAGATTAAATATCTCACAGTTAGAGACTTAGTAAAGAAAGGAGACATTGAGATTCAGTATGTTAGTACTGATTTAATGTTAGCTGATCCTCTAACCAAAGGACTTAGACTCATAGTTTTTAAGAAACATGTTTGTGATATGGGTGTTGTGGAGTCTTTTGATGTGTTTGGTTAGTGAGAGTTTTTTTTTTTTTTGTGCTTGTAATTGAACGTTCAAGTTAAATAATTATGCTACATTGCTTATTCATATTTATTTATATGGTTTGAGTGCTTTGTAGTTGATTGTTTTGTGTATGTGCACATTTTATATATATATATATAGCATGCTATGAGTTGTGGTTAATATGCTTAAGACTGGTGTGATTATCTTAAGCAGAGATGGTTTTCAATTGTGTTTCTGGAAACAAAGGCTAAGGCATTGTGTGTATTTCCAAATGGAAATAACAGTCTTATTGTGAAGCCTTGTGAATTTCTCTAGCTCATTTGAGCATGTGTGAAAGATAAATGTTTGGAGGACTGACAAGAAAATAGTGTATTAATCACATGAGACGCTATTTTCTTGCTACACTGCCATATCGAAATTCAGGTCGGTTAAGTTGTCAATATTTGTGACTATGGATTGGTATTATGTCAGTAAAGGGCATAACTACTGTCATGATCCGATATTAATAATTTAATATGGACAGAATTGTGTTTGAGATGTCACTTTATCAATAAACTATATGTTTTCTAAAAATTGTGTGGTCACACTTGAGTTTAAAGTATTCAATCCAAGAGTCATTTTCGAAAATGTTTTCTTTCTTAAAACATGAAAACGTCATAATTAATATTGCCCAAGTGGGAGAATGTTGAAAATTTTTTTTATTTATACGCTAATATTAATTATGGGTTGATTTTAATTATTTATAAAACAGACTGAATAATATAGTTTATTGTTTTTGGGTAAGCCCAGTTAAAATGTGATCAATGGAGTTATGGGCTTGTGACATCTTTTGTGAGCCGCTATGGAAGACAGTCAGTGTAGGCATATTTTAACATGGACCTGTGATGGGTAGACCTATTAAAATTATTATAAATAGGCTAGGTCCCCTCTCCTGCCTTCATAACAGAAAACCCTAGTTGTTACGCCTATTGTAGCCGTATTCGAGAAGGTCAATGAGAGGAAGATCTAACTTTCATTTTTCAACCGTTCTGACAAATTTTCAAGTGGTTTGATTTCAGCATTCAGTATTATGACTCAAAACAATTTGGGATTCAACGCAGAGACATGTACGTAATTTGTTTCCGTTCAGTTATTAAAAATTTATTTTTGGTGTTCTAAATTTGTGTACAAGATCATAATTAATTATTTTACATTAAATCCACGGAAAGATCGCCAGGGTGGATTGGTTGAATCTAGAAATCTATAGAGATGGACTCTTTATTGTTCTTCCTTTCGTCCCTTCTGGCTAATGGCCTCCAAGTTAGAAACTGTGCACAGCAACGACCAAAGGAAACTGTGACGAAACTAAATGTTGTGTCACTTGGATTATGTAACAGTGAATCCAAAACCAAAATACGGAGCTAAGTCAATTCACCTTGACAACTACCGTGGAGCTCCGTAAGAATCATTGCAAAGAAAATAAATAAAAATGAACCTTTTTCACATTAGCCAAATTTAAATCTCAATTGTATCAGATCGAATAGCCAAATGTCATAACATCTTCATCTCTCTCCATCTTCGTCTACTTACTGAGGAATAGGGAAAAGTAAAGAGTTGAGACTGCAAAAACTTCCAGAAATACGCAGGACGGACTGCACATAACTGCACATAAACCCATCTGTAGTCCTGTGGCAAAGACTAATTAATAAATGGAACATTGCAATCAGTCCTATGCACGCATGCTACAGATAATTTAAGTACATAATTTTCACTAGCTGTATTATTCTGACTCATCCAGGCTAAGTGCACATGTCGAAGTAACAAAACACAGAATAGCCCTCCCTTTATTGAATCGCAGGAACTTTGAACGGTATTCAATCTTATTAGTTATTCTTTCTCCATAGAGAGAGAGAGAGAAATCAATAAACAACTCCAAAAAAGGAAGGACTGGAGGATTTAGTGACATTTTGCTGACAGCCACATCACCTTGTGGCTATTAACAATTATATCTAACCTGAAGTTACAAATGTTGAAAATTTTTATTACGTGGAATAATATTAATTATGGGTTAATTTTAATTATTTATAAAATAGACTGAATAATATAGTTTATTATTTTAGAGTAAGTCCAATTAAAATGTGATCAGTGGAGTTATAGGCTTGTGACATCTTTTGTGGGCCGATATGGAAGACGGTTAGTGTATGTCTATTTTAACATGGATCTGTGATGGGTGGACCTGTTAAAATTATTATAAATAGGCTAGGTCCCCTCTCTTGCCTTCATACAGAAAATCCTAGTTGCTACGCCCATTGTAGCCGTCTTTGAGAAGGTCAAGGAGATGAAGATATAGCTTTCGTTTTTCAACCGTTCTGACAAATTTTTCAAGTGGCTTATTTCAACTTTCGTAATTATGGTTCAAAATAATTTTGGATTCAACGCAGAGACAGGTACACAATTTGTTTTCATTCAGTTATTAAATTTTTTTGGTGTTCTAAATTTGTATACAAGATCTAAAATTAAAATATTGTTACAACAAAAACAAGTTTTATTGCTGGTTTCAAATCGGCATGAGAATAGAGAAAATCAACTCTAACACTATGTTTGGATTGAAGGTTTATAATGAAATGGAAGGAAATGGATTGATTTAGAAAATAATTTTATATTTGAATAGAATGAATTAGAGTTAAATGGAGTGATTTGAAAGGTTTTGGTAAACCTTTCCAAACTCATCCAAGCCAAAATATTAAAACACTCCAAATTGGGGTGTTTCTATGAGTTTGAAAATGAAAAGACGATTTTACCCTCATTTTAAAATTTTTAGCCAAAATGTGTTCTTTTCTTTTTTTTTTTTTACTTTTTTTAATTTTTAATTTTTGTTTTAATTTAATAATAATAATAATCAAAATGATATTAATATAATAATCAAAATTCATATAATTAAAATATATGCCCAAAATATTTAATTTTCATAAAATTAAATTCTTCATTCATAATTAAATTAATTTTTATAAAATATATAAATTACATGTTTATATTAATTCTCTTAAATATAAAGATAATATTTTCACTTAAATGAATTAACATTAAACTTATTTAAATTAAATAACAAATAATTCATAATTAATTATTTTCAAGGCATGAAATATTTCTTATAAATGATTTGATTTCTCAAAATTAATAAAATCATTCTCATATAAGAATTTAATTTCTCATAATTAAATACATTAAATTAAATCAAGTCATATAATGTTCTTAATTAAATTAAATTAATTATTAATTTAAGGGTATTTTTGTCAATTTTAAGTCAATATTTCATTTCATTTCATTATAAACAAATAAAATTAATCTCAAATCATTCATTTTCATTCTTATCATCCCAAACACAAATATAATTTAACATTTTTTTTTCAAACGAAACCTATCCAATCCATTTGATTAATAATTTCCAAATCTCTGTACTAGTTCACATTCAAGCCTTTAAGTCCAACTTGCCAGGTTCACTATAATGCTTCTCGAGCTGCTCCATTTTTTTTTGACTCTAAAGCCCCTTGTCCGTATCTCTTCAGGTGCTGATGTATCCTTGTGGTCAACATTTTCAAGGACCCAACCCTTGTTCTCCACAGAGCCTCCTACTTTTACCTGTTAAGAGGTTGTTCATAGATATGTAGAAGGTAAGGACTTCATATAATGTATTCCCAGACTTCCACAAGTTGCTAAAAACAGATAGTTTGGAACTAAATTATGGCAGACAATCAGAGTAAAGATAAGTAGTGAATTTTTCCCCTATTTGGTCATGAACTTGCTAACAACGAAACCACTTGTGTCAACTGTGGGAAAGTAGCAAAATATTGAACTCGAAAAAACAAAAGAAGGGTTTTTCAAAAAGAATAAGAAAATGTGACAGCTGCCACATTCACAATCAACATCCCAGTACCATTACAAGTCAACATACATCTGCTTCATCAACGGATTCAATCACAAGAGCTCCATCCAAGAACAGGTCTTCAACAAAGATGTTACGACCCTTAATGGCCATTGTAGACCTTTGAGAGATGGAGTTATTTCCACTAACTTTACTTTTGACATCTGAAACTTTCAGCTCCCATTTTGGCTTCCATGTGATACGAGGCCATACTTCCACCTCTTGCCCATTGAACACCTCTTGAACTGGATCATCCACTTGGACACCACCCTAGACCAGATAAACAGAGAGTAAGAAGTATGATGAGAGAAAAAAAAATATCCACGTATAGAGAGAAATAGGTTCCAATAATTGAAATGTAACAAAAAGAGTCGATGTTGCCTTTCTGAGAATGAGGCTGTTTGCACGAGAGATGGTCATTTCTCCAGAAGTTGCACTATGATATGGTTTTCGCTTAGGTACCTTCATTAAATTCAATCAAATGAGCAAACAAATAGAGATGGAAACCTAAACTTGAAACTTTAATCCCCAATTTGAAAATTTTCTATTCAATGGAAGAATCAAATATAAGGAACCATAAAAATTTTGAGCTTGATAAAACTGTAATCAACAAATAACTGTTGTAGTTTCAGGGCTGAACACCAAACAATTGATTATTCACTTAAGATAGTGTTCTGTTAATCTTTCTTAATTCTATGGGTTATTGATAGAGGATTCATAGAACATTAGACGAGCAATTTGTTGAAAGAATGGCAACCCCCAGTATCAAATCCCACTTGGTAACCTACAATCTCCCAATAACATACTATCTAATTTTAATTGTTGACCTCATTTGATCCATAATCTCTCTTCAACTTTGGATTCAAGAAACATACAGCCATTTCCAATATGAAGTGATAAGTATCTATATGTGGCTCCTATATGTAAAGTGAAATTATCAGAGGAATCATCTTCAGTAGCTTCTCTGCAAATAAATTATGATACCTTTAAAAATTTTCAGATAAAAAATGCAATCAAATGAATAAATTAAAACTGTCTTGAACACATCCTGTGTCAGAACTTATATAAATTATATTGATCAAGACAACTACACTCAGCTTTAATGTACTGGAACTGCCCATGACTCTCCCATTTAGACATTAACTAAAGCCAAGATAGATGGTATCGAATTGAAAATAAGTATTAGGTACAAATGTTATCAAAGAGAATATGAAATGCTTAAGAATCCAAGTTAAATTTTGGGCATCATTTTCCAAGAAATGTGAAAGAAAAATCACACTCACCCAATGCCACAATTCATCAGATAAAGGTATCTCAGTTGTACAAGGAAAAATAACATAAACATGATCAAATGAATTCCACCATTGTCAAATAGACTTTCAAGAAAATTTCATGTCCAAAGCTTTTCCATCTCCAAATAAACTTTCAAGACCAACCATATTCAGGCATCCTAAAATTTTTTTTTAACCATTTTTGCATCTGCAGCAGGACATCTCAAATATTACAAAATTGACTACAGTAATAATTTATGGTCACTAAGAAGACATTACCTTAGCAGCATCCTCAGGATTGTTCTTCACAGGTGCATAAGCAAGCCATGTATCCATCACCTAGGAACACAAGTAAAAAACTGGTTTAACACTAAGTCAAACGGCAATGACAGCAGTTTAACAGTCCAAACATGGTCGAGAAATGTGTTTTTATAAGAGAACACAAAAAAAGTGAGTCTAGCTAGGAACTGAATTCTCAATTGCAAGGACAAGAAAATCAGGTGCAAATATCTAAAGATCATTTTTCTTCTCTAGATAATTACCGTAAATCCAACCCTTGCAGATGGAGGCAATGTTTTTGGATAATCTTGCATCATACATTCCAGTCAAGTTGAAGACTTGAATGAAGTTTTGGTTGCATCTTTGTACCTCCAGCAAGAATGAAAAAACAGCTGACTTGATAAAGAATTCCAATATGGCCTTCATACGTAGTAATCAAACATTTGAAAAATTAAAATAAATGTTCACACTCAACAAAATTCATATAATAGGTTCAATCTACCGGATGATCATTTCAGTACAATAAGGAACACGACGTTCAAAAATTGGTTTATTTAGCAGAATCAATAAGTTATAATCAGAATTGCAGGCTGCAGAAGGAAAAATTACTTTGGCTTAACAAACTCCTTGATACCACCTCCTGTTTTCGTGAGCTCCTCAATATAAGAACCAAGTTCCAAAATCAACAGCAAAAGAATCAATTTTTGATGGGAAAGTATAAGCTTTGAACAATTTGACAAACTTTGGAATTTATGGTGTAGTTAATTAACATTATGACAACAGCATTTACATTTCAATACTTGATATACATCACAAAAATTTCAGCATATTTATGTTTCTTTAGAAAGAAAAATGGCATCCCAACAATGTTGTTAGTTCTATCAGTACATCATCAAGAAAATATGAGATATCTGCCAATTGTATGATCAGTTGCCTGCTTTTACAGTTGATTTCAAGCATTGCATTTTATCAGCATCAATCCCATCTTGCAGGGGTACTGGACAAGTAAATCTAGTTACATATTTCCTATCAAAGTAGGAAGGGAGAAATGAGTAGACAAGAGAATCAAGTGTGACAGTTCTCCTCTATTATATTCCTAGCATTCAACCAACCAAGCTAATGGAATTCGACAAATAGAAATTCTGAAATCCATATAAGCTGGCAGGAAAGCTGATGACCAATCACAGAATGCCTAGCATCATTATGCACTGAGTAATGACATCATCATTTAAAACATTGTAAGGAATTTGAGTAAAATATTAAGTATATAGTCATCTTAATACATATCTTAGGGATGGGGGAGCGGGACATGTACAAAATACATTTATGTCAGAAATTACTTGGTTAATATTTCCTGGGAATGGAGAATAGCCCGTCTGGATGCCCGGTTGCTCTAAGCAAAGGATCAGGCTGGTTATATTCAACATTAATCACCATTGACTGCCCTAAAAAATCAATTTACTTGTAATGTGAATGAGTAACCCAGAAGCATAGGATACATTAATCATAGTATGCATATACATGCATCTCTGTAAGTTTGCTGTAAGCTCTGAAATGTTAAAGAACGGCCCAAAAAAATGTATTTCACAGCAGCAACCAAAAGCATCAGCTTCAATAATTAGGCAGCACATGGAGCACAAAATAAATAGCATAGTACTACCACAAAATAAGATATTAGGACAAGTCCCAAGCTTTACTATTGCACCAAGAATTTCCTCCCTTGCCGTTTGCTACAGACCCACCCCCAAAAACCACAGAATAAGAAGAAGAAACCATCATCTCATAGCCCTCTTGGTTCAAGCCAAAACCCATTGAGAATAACTATCCATGTAAAAACAATCATGACACAAGTTTGCTATTGTAGCAGGCAAGTTAAAGAGTGTTATAGCATATGCATTCCCCGTTGATTTGGGAATGGAAATTATCTTTATTACCATCAGCATGTGTAAGCCTGGTAATTCCCCCAATAGCTTCTTTAGCTTTGCGAGGAACAGCAAGAGAATTAACATAGTATTGTTTGGTGGCACTAACACCGAATGAAGCTGGAATTGCCTACATAAATACAAGCAGGCGTACAGATCATACCCTACTGCTGCAATCACTTCTAATAATAATTAATATACCCATGAACACGTGGATGAAACAATGAAGCAACTGAGCAACCAAACCTTGAATAGAAGTCCATTTGTATCTTGGAAAAACAAAACCCACCTTAAACCAGCATCTTTCCTGAAAAATTAGATTCAAGCACGAGTACATCAGGACACTGTAACAAGCTAAAGGAAAAGATCATGTAAAGGCAAAGTCACACAACATGATGAGTATATTTACTGCTTTGTATGAGAATGGGTGTGGAAAAAACAAAAGGATGTACTACACGCCATTAATCTAGATTAGATCCAATCAATTAATTCTTTACATAAGAGAAATTAGACAAAGAGGCTTTTAAAATATTTATGCACATTAAATGATAGACCAAACATGATTCTAACAATATTCCAAATGGTTAGTTCGAGAACGGAAAGAAGTTCACATACTGACATAAAAGTGAAAAAAAAAAACTCACAAATTTGAACATGTGTATGCATAAAAGTATTTCCACAAATTAGATAAGCATTGAGACATACCATTTATTAAGAAGGCCGCTAGAATAAAGAAGTGAATGCACATCACCATGGCCATGAGTTTTTGTCTATCAGAAACACATAAGGTTAAAAGTGCATATATGTTCCAAAAACTTTTGAAGTTATGGTGTATAACCGAATATATAGAATACCTACCTGAATCCTATATTTGTTCCGTAGATCCAGAGCAAGCCTGGCATCATTATCTTCTAGGCAAGCAACTTTTTCCTGGAATAAACAAATTTTAATAAAGCTATTATACATATTCAACAAGTTGTTGAACAATACATTAATGACTAATCTCATACCTGCTTAAGAAGTTTTACTTGTGATGGTTCCATTCCAAAATAAGAATGTGAATCTAAAAGCTCTAAAGTTCGAGTATGCATATCATCCAATGTCATGATGACAAAAGGAATGTCCCTTTGACATTTGCCTACATTTTTGTAAAAGAAACAAGGTTAAAATGCAAAATGTGTCTGCAGTTAGGGGACCCAGGATGAGTGATGAATATTTAAAATCAGTACAGTATGTATCCTCAGTTGGGAAGCTCTATTGTTGCTGATTTTCTCTTTTCAATATGAACATCTAGTAATTTATATTTATGGCTTATAACACATCACAAAACTTCAGTAGATATAATATACTAATAAGCTGTGGCTGGCAAACCTTGTGTAAGTACACTGCTAGCTTCCTGAAGTGCTAGAATGCACTCTATGTAATGCTGCAAGAAACAAGTTCCTGTTGTGGTTTCCATTGGAAGAGCCACCTGCATATGTGTAAAAAGGAACTATTAACATAATGGTACTATCTTATGTTAACATAATGTTATGCTTCTCCTTTTCTCATTTTACTTTTTCTTTTTTAGCGACTGCATACCATGTGGGGGTATACATGAGAGGGAAACAACTAGTGCATAGACATTGGGATTGACACAGGAACTTATTTGAGAAAAGGACAAAATAGTATTAGGCTTTTTATAAAGATAATGCTAAAATTATGTAAAATGACAAGAGTGATTCATATATCATATAGTTGAACCCAACTAGATTGGGATCAATGTTTATTAAGTTGAATATTGATTATATCCAATTGCATCACAGGTTGGGCTAAGAATCAAGTTAGAGGTAAAAGTACTGTCTAAATACTTATAATGATTTTGGCTCTTTGACAAGTCACTTTACTCATTACGCTACAAAAAGGATTATAAAATTTAGTCAAATTTTTAATTATATATATATGAACAAATAAAGACAATTTGCTCATCCAGATGGACGTCATAGATTTGAGAATGTGTCCAGTAAATAACATAACTCGTTTAAATTAGAAACAATAAAAAGAACTCAAAAAATGATGATTTGAGGCTAGAACTACAAGAAAAAAAAAAAGGGTGGTCTATCCTTCAACTAAGATCTAAACCTAGGAAGAGCCAATAAGAGACAGATCTGGAGAATAATTATATGAGCAAAACAATGAAGGATACCAGAATTTACTGAATTGTGATACCAATATATGATAGTAGATAACTTGCAATATATTTAGTAAGTGAACAAAGAGTAATCACCTTTATTCCATTGTATCCAAGAAGTTCACTGAGGCTGCCTCCAACAAGAAAGAAGGCAGCATTTTGGGCTTCTTTGACTCCTGCCTCCTCAAATTTGATAAAGTTTTCATCACCAAAAGTCAGGTTTTCTCCTGTTGGAACCTGAAAAGTTATTCATAGTGCATCAACTAAGGTTATCTGTTGTATTTATTTTTTAGATGATGAACTTCAAAAGGCCAATAGCTATGTGCAAAAGATAAACCACTAATGGTCAAGGCCAAAGGTGCATGGAATTTTTTTTTTTAATGAGAAAAGATAGAGAGGGAGGGAGAGAGAATACTTCCTTGCATTAACTCATTTAGGATAGATAATATTGTTAGTATTTCAAATTTTCCATCATTCAATTGATTTGTTACATAATTTCTACTTGAACTCCTAAATTCAACATTAGGAATGCTGACAGCAAACAATATAAACATAGGAAAGGTAAAATTACATCATCAAGGGGGCAAATATCTAGTATCATTTGGAGAAAAATAGAGTGATTGATGACAACCTTCTAAAATTACATTTATTCGATAATGCAGGACAGCAATTAAATTCACAATCACAGAATCATGGCAAGACATAAAAACCATGATTTAATTAGTTGCTACAGTTCCATTATAACATAACCAGTGCTAATTATAAGTTTTTCAGTTTACTAAAAGGCAAAATGGAGACACAATGCATGTAAACAGTATCATTCTACAGAAAACATTAAGAGTGTGGTTGCACTAAGCAATATTACAAATCTATTTTCTCTCCACCATCAATCATCACATGGAATGAATATCTACTTTTTCATTGTGAAATTCCTTATTCACTTACAGAAGGTGTAAAACCATCAAAAGGGTTCTTTCCAGCTTTTGAGTCAACTAAGAGTTCTTTTGCTGTTTTAATATACGACGCCAAATCTCCAGGATAGATAGAATTGAGGCGACCCACCTAGATGGTTAACGACATAGCATGAAAGTTAATAGATAATAACAGTAAATTCAAAAGAGATGGAACTCAGCTAAGTAGTTCAGCATTGATTGATAGTAAAAATGCATTACAGATGCAACAGTTGTAATACACAAAAAGAAACAAACATAGGACGACAAAATCTCTATAGTTACTCCTAAAGATGGAAATAAACCCACTTTGCACCAAAAATGATAACTATTTTCCTTTTTCCCTTTTAAATTTCCGTCTTCTGTTTTTGTCACAGCTTATCTTATCTTTCACTCGATGCAAATAAATGGTGATGTAGTTTGTTTGGAAAAGCTATATTTTTTAGCTTTTACCAAACCACCGTTTACCAAAAGAGCTAAAAAAAATTTAAAAAACAAGACCAAACTAAATATCAAAAAGACCAATAGTTCTAAAAATCTGTGTTTGACAGCAATAGAAAAAGCCACTTTGTGTCGTAATAATTCAAAAATTAAACCATAAATCAATTGTTTCAGAAAGCAACCAAATCATAGATTCACATCACACCGCTCCAATTCCTCAACTCAAATCACTCTGCTAGTTCCCTTATCTACATATTCATATATCAAAAACAAATAAATAACAAAATTATCCAACAATATTATTTAAAAAAAAAGGAAAAAAAAGCATAAATAAAACAGAAGGAACCTGATCAAAGAGAGCCTTCTTTCCATCATCATCAATGCCAGGCTCGGGCCAATGCTGAAACAGATGAGCCTGCCCCATCTCCACCAGCATTTTCGCCAGCTCAATCTGACAGCTGATAAAGAACGACAACCATTAAACTGCATTCACACACCAAAACGACAAGCAATATACAAATACCTGATCGGGGATGAAGAGGTGGAGATTGTTGTGTAAATTGAGGACGGAGGAAGCGAAACCGCCGTTGATGTCGAGCTTCGAGAGAGATTCCGCGGCGGAATCCATTTGCGTTGTTAATGAAATGCAAGTATTGATGAAGAGGAGAGAAAGCGATAGTAATAAAGCAGAGAGAGGATTGAAAAGGGCGGGAGATGCGATGTTTTTTACTAATCATGTGGATTTTATATATATATATATACTTTGTTTGGGATGTTGACTGGCAGCCGGAACTTACCCCATAATACCAACCGTTCGTTCCCTCAATCGGCCCACCATCTCGGGTTACTCAGTGATAAATACGATGTAATGTAATTGAAATAAACTTTAATTAATAATTTAGTAAATTTATATTTAATTATATCTATCAAACTTAGTATTATAGTTTAGATACAAGAAAAATATCTTTCTATTTATATTTTATACCAATTTTTTTTAATCGAATGCTTTTTTCGTCTTAATATTATAAATTATATTTTCTTTTTTAGAAATTTCAAAAAAAAAAGTCATGTTCTAAATTTAGATATTGATTTAGTTATAAATTATCAAATTTGTCCCTTTATTAATTATCAAATATATATATACTAATAATTAAATCTTTCTTATAATTTTCTATACATTTTCTTTTATCCTTTCACTATTTTGTGATTAATGAGATTTTATCAATAAAAAAAGTCATTTTATATTATCAAAGTTTAAATAAATAAAAGTATTTATTTTACTAAATTTCATAAAATATAGTACATTACAATAAATAGTATGAAGTGACATTTAGTAAAAAAAAAGTGATTATTGGCTAATAAAATCTAATTTTCTTAAGTATTGTGTAAAAAAAAAGTGACTTATACTATTGGGATAGAGGAACTATTTTATACCACATAATTTTTTGGAAACATGCATCATCCTATTCTTGAATTACATATTTGAATTTTTTTTAGCTTTTTCATTATATTTGAATTTTTTTTAGCTTTTTCATTACATTTTGAGAGTGTGTAATAGTAAATTAAAATTAATAAAAATATATTGTTTATTAAAAATTTTATTATTATTTTAAAATGTAATTATTTAACAAATAAGGATTTAAATTTTAAAATATAAAATTAATTTTTAATCCCAATAATTTAGTTCTAAAAAGGATAAATAACATTCTTAAATAATTTTTCATATTTTTTTAATCAATTTTCACCTTATTGCATCAAATTTATATTTTTAATAAAAATTAAAATTTAATTGCAATAACATGTTTGAGCCAAAAAGAAAATATGTATTCAGAATAAATACTTTAATAAATTATTATAATTAGGAGTAGAATTGACTCAAAATACTATGAAACTCGAGCTCAACTTGATTATAGAGTTTTAAATTCAAAACTCAAGTTGAGCTCAATAAAATTTTATTTTATGAGATTTGAACTCAACTTAATAATATATTTTACATATTCAAAATATTTAAGATTGATTTTGATTACTCATGTGAAAATTTTTCACATTTAAAATTAAAATTTAAATAAATTTAATGAAAAATTTTAAATGATTTGACGTAATGTAATTATTTATGTACATCTGTAAAACACAGAGTATAATATAATAAAAAAATATTAGTATTTAATGGTATTGAAAAAGTCATTGATTTTTTGTATGACTTTTTAGATAGTAGTAATATAAATATAACGAATTATACTCAATTAGAAATAAAGTCTTTGAAAATTATTCATACTTTTATAAACTCTATAAAAATTATTAAAATTATAAATTTTATAAAAGTCATTCACTTAAAACACTCAAAATATTCAATTTTGAATCCAAAAAACTCACTACCCTTTAATTTGTCAATATAGAAAGGAGAAAGAAATTTATTGTTTGATGTGGCAATAAAATTTTTTGAAAAAATAATTTAAAAATCTAAATTGATTGCATTGTCATCCTTCTGTCTAGTTTTAAAAGAGAAAACGCAGATTAAAACATAAAAATAAAATTTAAATGTTTTAATGTAAATAAGTGATAAATTTATATGCCATAAATATTTGTAAAGGATGAATAAATATAAATTTATATTTGTAGCTAGTCCTAAAGGATGAATAAATATTTGTATTTTTTTTTAAACAATGAATATTCAGTTGGTTTGATTTATTCAATTCAATTTTAATGAAAAAATTTAAAAAAATTAAAACTTATATTTAACGCAAATTATATTATATTATTTATAAATATAAAATTCATTGTATATTAATTATATAAGCATATATCTTGAGGTTCTAATTCTCATTTTAATGATAATAATAAATTATTAAGAATCAATTACTGTGCAAATGTTTTTGTATAAACGTAGGACCTTTAATTCAATTATTTTCGAAAAATTTGAAATTCATGTGTTGGATAATCTTTTTGAAGAAAAAAAATGAAGTTTAAAAGTTTAATTCTAAGTTTTTTTTAACGTTAAATGATAATTCTTCAAGTTAGGAAACCATCGTGAAGGCTTTTGAATAAGGGTGAGCAAAAACCGGAGTGGACAAAAAAAATCGACCGAATTGAGTTGATTCGGTTCGATTTGATTTTTTATAAAATCGGTTTGATTTGATTTTAAGTTTTAAAAAAAATCAGCTTTTTAGATAACAAAATTGAAAAAATCAAATTAATCGAAATTATTAATAAATCAAACTAATTTCAATCGAATCATATTTAAAATGTATGTAGTTTAATCAAATCGAACCAAATTTTATAGGTTCAGTTAAGCTTATAGGCCTATAAATTTTGATTTAACTAGTTTGGTTAATTTAATTTTTTTTCAAAATTTTGGTTTAGTTCAGTATTAAATATATAAAATTTAATTTATTTGATTTTGATAAAAAACCGAACCGACCGTTTGTTCACCTTACTTTTGAATATTTAAAGAATTGGCAAATTGAAGTGTGAGTATGGAATAGCCCTTCAAAATTTAGAATGTCCGTTCAAGATGGTGTATTTCTTAGCAATTTGGAGCTTGAGCAATGGAATGTATGTTCCATTAAACAGAATGTGCATTCCATTTTAAAGATCAAAACTTCACGTCCAGGAAAGCAAGACGAAGAATCGTTCAAAAACATATTAAGAACACTCATTTCAACTAATTTAAGTTTAAATGTAAGCTTAAGAAATTTAGAATATCGATTTCAGAGACACAATAATTGGTTTTTTTAATTCCTCCAAAAGAATGTCATCTGCATCTATTGACTATATTTTGAATCAAAGCCTCTATAAGGAGATCTTATTTAAACTTTAGAAATTTTGATAGACCTGTTCAGCTCTTTCTCAAGTGTTTTGTAATTGCAAAATAAGTTATTCTTACTTTAAATGGAATATACTTTGTAAGGGTTTAGCTTATATATATAGTGAGTGTGATCTTCTTTTATCAATAGTTATAATTCTTATGTGAGAATCACAATTTAAGTAGCGGTTAGTATTTCTTGAATTGTATTAAGATTTAAGATAGTGTTTATAAATTATACTAGTTGTAAATCCGTGCATTGAGCGGTATAATTATAATAATAAAATTTTTAAAAATAATTTTTTTATTTTTATTAGATAATTAATTTTAATAATTATTGCTTATTTTACACAAATTTATTATCAAATAAATAAAATAAAAATAAGTTTTTCAAATTTTATAATTATGTACAGAGATAGTTGTAATAAAAACAATAATTCTTACTTTCAATTTGTTAATTTATACTTTTAATCTCTATTTTATACAATTTTAAGATAAATTTTGTTAAATTTAAATGAAGTATTTTTTTACAATCAATCAAATAAATAATATTAAATATTTTATAATCAAAAATAAAATTAACAAAAAATTATATATATATATATATAAAGTAATTATAATAAATGATTATCTATCGATTCATATATTCAATTTTGTGTGACATAATTTTAAGAAAAAATTTATTAAATTTAAATAAAACAGTAGACTTTCATTACTCTTATATACTTGAAATTTTGAATATTAATGAAATTAATTTAAATTTTAGATTCTATTTAAAATTTTCTTTTCACTTTTTAGGTTTTATAATTTTATGTTTGAAAAGTTATTCATAATTTTTACTTTTTAGATTTTTTTAATTTTCTATTTTAAATTTTTTTTATATGATCTTAGCTTTATGTTGAGAATTTTACTGTTTAGGTTTTTTAATTTCCTATTTAGAAGATTTTTTTATACAATAATTAATATTTTTAATTTTTTATTTAAAGTTTTTTATATGATATTTTTTATAACATATTATAAAATAGTAACACATGATTGTATTATAAATAATTATTTGACAAATGGCCAACAATTATTTAAAACTAATTATAAGATTGGAATTAATAATATATATTTATTGGAAAAAATTTTAATAAGTATCTGAAAACTTGTAATGATCTAAATTAAATAGAAACTTGATTATAAGGTTTATGCAACACTCATAAGTTGTTTATAAAATAAAACTCTCTACCAAAGATATTAGAGAAAAAAAGTAGATAAGGATATTATTTATCAAATTTCTATAAATTTTTTATGTTCATCTATTTTTTCCTTTATTTCTTTGCGTTTAGTTGAGTGTTGTAAATTTCACAATGTTTGTTATCACCTATTCATTTTCTTATAAGACTTATAGGAATAGAATGTAGATATTTGAGTATATGAGTTGAATCAAATTTTAAAAATAGAATATAATTTGTTTAAATAATTATATGTCAATATAATTTTATATAAATATAATTCGATTTAGTTTATAAATACATAAACTTTAATTTGATTTGATTTGGTTCATGAAAAAATTAATTTGATTTTTGTACAAAATATAAAGTTTAATTAAGTCAATATAGTGAAAATAACACCAGGTGTCCACCCCTTACATATGTAATACCATATAGAATAATTTTAATTATATTTAAATATAAAATTTTTTTATATTATTTACTTAAAATCATATTTTTTGTGAAAAATTTGAAAAAATCGATCATTTTGATTTTTTTTAGTTTTGATTTATTAAAATTGAACTAAATTGAATTAATTAATTTTTTAGAAAAAAAATAACCTAAATTGAATTAAATTTTTAAACAAACCAAATCAAATTTCTAAAACTTAAGGATTTGATTAGTTTCTCTTTTTGTTCGAATCAAAGGATTTTTATTATGTTTAGCCAATAAAAGTTATGTAAAATTGCATGAAAAAAATTCTAATTTCATTATATATTGTTAAGTATAAATTAATGTAAAACTAATTATAATGTTTAATGCAAATATAAAATTTATTTAGAATACACACACACACACACACACACACACACACACACACACACACATATATATATATATATATATATATATATATATATATATATATATATATATATAATTGTAATTTAATTTTGCAATTTTAATAACTTGTACCTTTTTGTTAATTTAAATTTTATTTTTTACAAATTTATTTATTTTGATAGATTTTGATTACGTATAAAAGAGCTTATAAACTTAAAAATTAGAAATATAAAAAATTGTTAACATACTAAATAACAAATACAAATCTATAAATAAATTGTATATAATTTTATAAAATTGATTTATACTAAATATTTTTAATTCTAACTAAAGTTCAAACATTGATAATATGCAAAATATAATGTTGGTTTTGTAATATTATATAATATATTGCTCTCATTTTCATCTATGTATGTTGTAATTAACTTTGTTAATAAAATTAGAATTATCAAAAAGAAAAATAAAACTGTCAACATCATTATAATTAATCAATATGTATTATTAATTATGGTATTCAAAATTTTGTATACAAAATTTTATCCTTTGTTTGATTTTGTAATTTATTTAAAATAAAAATTAATTATTTTTCAAACTAATAATTTAATTCATAAATAATTAAAATTATCATATTAAATTACCTAATTAATGATAATTATAACTATAAATAAAAACTTATCAAAAAGCATTTAAAATAACACAATTAAGAAATAAAAAATAATATTTTTATATATTAATTATTTTAAAAATAAATATTATTTACTCAATCATATAATCACATATTCGATAATAAATATTTTAATTTTATTAATATTTACAAAAATGTTTTAGATAATGTTTTAAATATGGTTTAAATATTTATCCATAATCAATATGTATTATTAATTTCATTCTCAAAATTTATATATAAACAATTACTTGCTATTTGTCAAACAATTGTATATAACATAGTCATGTGTCCTTATTTTATATTCTATTTTAAAAAAATTCATATTAAAGATTCTAAATAACAAATTAGAAAAATTAATTATCATATAAAAAAGACCATCTAAATATAGAACTAAAAAAAAATATAAATAGTAAAAATTATAAACATATAACTAAGATTATATAATAAGGAATTTTTAAAGAGAAAATTTGAAAAATCTAAAAAATAGTTAAATACTTTTAAAACTGAAAATTAAAATAATTATTATTATATAGATATTTTTATTATAAAATATTTAATGTTCTATGTTTGATTGATTATAAAGTTATTTCATTAAAATTTAATAAATTTATCTTAAAATTATGTTATACAAGATTGAAAATATAAATTAATAGAAAATATTTTTTACAATTAGTTTTGTATATAATATAAAATATAAAAATTTTATTTTATTATTTTAATACTTGATAATAACTATAATAAAATAATAATCAATCATTCAATTAATTAATTGAAATAAATATTAAATTTATTTAAGATTTACTGACATAATTATTCTGCACAACTCTGAGTTTACGAATAATTGCTCTCTTTTTTTTTTGAAAAATGCGAGCAATTACTAATTGACAGCACCCTAATATCTCGTTCGAATTTTGATTATTTTCAGAGCCAGGCGCGTGACATAATTCACCAAAAGGACAGGAAGCAATCATTGGTCGTTCAAGTAGACGACATGCAGTTTCCCACTTAAACGACTGCCCAAAACATAATCGCTTTAAGCTTTCCCAGCTAAAGGCCCGATAAATGATTTGGGTCCAATTCGCGTCAACAACTTTTCAAACGACATTCTCTCAACAGCCCACATTTAATGCGTTAATTACGCCCTTTTTCATGACGGTAACCTTCGGTCACTGTCAGTCAGAGCGTGGAAGACCCAAGGGACCAAAAGAGCTCTTTTCTCCTTTCATATAATCACTTGTTTCTGATTCTCTTATTAGTCAAAATCCCAAAGGGGTTCTTTTATTCTCTTCTTGTTTACTTTTTTGAAGCACAAAATTATCCAATTTATCAGGTAAATATATATGTTTCTTTCTTTAATCTATGGTTTTAGTTTTGAGTATAATGCACGCTTGCCTTTTTAATTTAATTACTCTCTGCTTTCTGATGACAAAGATTTGTTCTTTTTCAATTGCTATTTTGTGGGTATAACTCAAAAAAATGTGAACTGAAATAAAGTTTGTTTCGTTTACGGTTTTTGGTGGTATAGGATAGTGTAGGATGGGACGACAGAAGAAAGGTTCCAGTGGTTCGGGCCGGGTTGTTGGTGATCATGATAAAGCAGATGATTTAGTGTATGATGTGAGATTGGACAGGCGGATGAGGAGAAGAAACATTGCCCATTATGATTTCAATATCAATTATAGCTTTAGCAAAGGTATATTTGGTAAGGTTCCTAATAAAGTTACTCAAACTGAGTTTATAAATATTGTTAGTTCTGATGATGAAGGATCAATGGTAGATGATGATTTCAAGAAGTTTTTTGATGGTTTTGCTTCAGAACAAGCTGATGACGTTAGAGATTGTGATAATGGTGACAGTGATAGTGGAGATATGTTGCCTGGGGAGAGGTCTGCGAATGTTGATGCTGAGGGTGATGGTGCTAGTGATGGTGGAGATCCCCCGCCTAAGAAAGTTATGGGATGTAATAATATTGAGGATGATGATGATAATGAAGGAGAGTACGAGGATGAAGACTATATGACTTATTTCCTGGAGTTGGAGTCATCTGTTGATAGTAATGTTCACAGAGAAAATTTGGTGAACGATGGTGTTAATGCTAAAGCTGTTAATGAACCTGTGGAGAATGGTACTGGTGAGCAAGGATTGTTAGTGGTGGAGTCTATGGATGATAATGCATGTGGCAATTGCTATGGTACTGCTGGCGGTGGGTCCATAGAGACTAGGTCTGCAGATGACAATGATGATTTGGTTGTTGATTCTCAGTATAAGGTGTTCCTAGACAGTATTAGAGCAGATGGGAAGTCCTTTGTGCTTGAAATTCCTATTAGTGATGGGTTTTTTGTAATTTACAAATATGAAGCAGACGATGGGCCACAGAGCAACTGTAGAGTAGAAAATCCCAATACAACGAAGCATATGCAAAAAGCTGCAGGTATACAAAAGCATGAACGCAAATGTGAAATGAAATGCGATTATGTGGATGATGTCTACAAAAAGTTTCTGGATTCTCTGAAGAGGGAGGGGAAGTATGTGGTATATATGCCTGAAAGTGGTGCAAAGGTGGTATATGGAGGGGATGAGGAGAGTTCTTCCGATACAGAAGTAATTGTAATGGACATTGATCCGTTTGCTGATAGAAATCATACTCCGTTTGTTACTTCAAAACCACCGAACGTAGTAGTATGTATCTTTTCCTACTTAAATCATATCCTTTCCTACTTTATACATATATGTATATATATATATAGATAGATAAATAGTTGAAATCTGTGCAACTTGTTTATGTAGCAAATCAAGGATGAAGATGAATGTGCGGGCAATAAGAGTTCCCCTCCAAATGATTGTTCTTGGTTTAGAGAGGGGGTTACAGAAATTCTCAAAAAGCCTTATGATGAAAAAGAGTATGACAAACTTTACAAAGAAGCATCTCACCGGAGGCCAGTGAAATATGAAAGAGACATGCGCAATGGAAGGACTAGAGTATATTCAGCAGGAATAACTGGAAACTCATATCTTGATTTACACAAGGGTAATGTTATTATCAGCATTTTTCTTTCAAAATTTTTATTTTTTTGCTCTTCTAGTTCGTGTATTCCTACCTTTTAAGGGCACAATTAATCAGACATGCATAAGCCTTGTTTAACCAGTCACAGCATAAGTTGGTACATAAATTGTAACTAATGCCTTAGTTGTATATCCTTAGTTGTTGGCAGAAGCATGTGAATATTTCCTAGTTTCTAGCAGTTTCTAGTGCTAGATAATTCTTGAAACTCAAAAGTTCTTTATGTAGCATTCAACAGCGTTTTGTATAGACCTATAATTGTATAATATTCTTTGCATTTAGTATGTCAAAAGCCCAGTTCTTGGTTTTGGTGATGGTAATACCTACACGGTGCAACTATTAAAAACAATAATTATCTTGACCTTTCTTCTCTCACAACTATGATTGCACTCTCTTGTTTTATGATCATAATTTTGTTTGTTTGCTGAAATTTTTGTTGCACAAGGAAAGTGGAATTTACAATTTTTTAGGAGGAAAATTAAGCTCTCATAGCTTTCTACTGTTTTCTTTTTCTTATATTTCCCTTGTGTTCTTGTTTGCTACTGTTGTTGCCAACCCTAACAATGCAAAGCATTCAGAAGGTTTGGAGAGAGAACAAAGAGATTGAAGAAAATGAAAACAGGGATAAAAAAAAATTGAATAAGAAGGGAACTTATTTGGTTAATGCCATTGTATGGATATTATCGCTTGGTATTTCAGTATAGTAGAAGCATGGCTGTTGCTGATGTCACAATGGTGGATTATTTATGCATTTTTTTTTTTAGGATGATATTGGCACTCCCCAAATATGTTCTAACACGCCTGTTTTATTATTTTATGAGGAGTGTTAGACCACTTTTGGAGCGCATAAAATATCACCACCCTTTTTTATTTTGCAAGGAAGTTATTTTGCATGCGATTGATAAACTTCTTGTGCTTTCTGATGTGGTCACTCATTTTGATGTGTATACACTATTAATTTATTATTTAAGTTGTCATTGTAGATCTGGAAAAAGGTATCAGGGCGGCTGGATCCAATCGGCCCAAAATTTTAAATCTCTTGCGTGGATTTTTCTATTGGCTGCAGGTGAGTATTTTGTTTCACTTGTTCATGTTGATTTTACAAGGACTGGGCCATTTTGCTCATAGTTTGACATATTGGATGAATGAAACCTAACCAAATGCAAGTAATGCACTCATTCACTGTAAACAGGCAGTGGTTAATTTTGCATTTATGTTAGATAATTAGTCTTGTTCCCATATAGGACATTGAATATACTTCCATTTTCCATTTTCTTGCTTGCTAATGTTTTCATGAAATATAATTGTGGTACTGAATGTGTTTGATATGACGCATTTTCGTGTCCATGTTTGTGTGCATATGGTAACAGTTGTGTCTGCATACATTTTGGACTGCTATTTTGCTGACACAGAAATGACACTTCTTGATCCTTATAATTAATGTTTACTTTCTTCAGAATGTGGCACATGATAGAATATTTAAGCCTTGGACAGACTCATCGTGCTTGGAAGTGCTGCCACTTGGAAATGTCTCTGATTCGCACAGCTTCTGAACATTGAACTAAAATCTTTTTTGTGAAAAAATATTTGCAAAAACAAGATTGGGCATTCTCTTCTGTTGCTGATGTTATGCATGATGCAACTTTTTGAAGGTTATAGGGGTACAGGCTATTTACGGCAACTGTGTTTAACCAGTTTATATCACAAGTCATGATCCAATATTTGCATATATTTTGTCTAGCCACTTAGTTTGGATCCTATCCACTGTGCATTTTGAAGCTGGTCATCATCATTGAATAGAATGCGTGGCTTTCCCATCCTGAAGTTCAGACCTTTGCATCCATGGTCTATTTGATTTCTCCAGCATATAAGAACTTTCTGATGTAGTGCTCTATGTCTGAACCAATCAGTCGAAGTGTGTATTCAGTCAATGGAGCACCCTGGTTTCAGATGTACTGTTACTGTCCAATTAGGTAACAGGATCAAACAAAATGTATATATAGGGTAACAATGCATAGTTCTCTGTCTCTCTATGTGTAGAACTATCTATTGTTACCTTAGTTGCAGCTGGACAAACTATATGAAATCCCTAACGAAATTTTAGTTCGGTTTCAAGTACCATTGACTCATATGGTTTTCATCTTATTTGTCAAGTCCAAACTATTTGGAGTGCAAGTCCATGATCATGAGCTGGAGTTCTAATGGAACAAGTCTTTTTGTTCGCTGCAACGTGGACAATTCCTAGGTTCGAACCCAGGCCAGGTCCACGGCTAGGGGATAAGTTGTGAGTGGGATTATCCTGTTTTTCCCAAAGATGACCGTTTCAAATTTCTGGCTCTCTATTGGAATAGCTGTTCCCAATAGACGCTAAAATCAAAATTTTATACGGTGTTCTCCTTAGCTAAAATTTGGGCCCTAGCCTAGGCAGTAATAGAAAGGCATCAAATGTTAAACAAACTTACCTCGTAGTGATCCACAAGCTCCTGGAAGTAAGAGCAGACCTCAACCTTGTCAAAATTGCGAGTTGACTTACGAATTTACGAGTCAAATTCATGTGAATGATTTAACCCTTGCATAAAATCGAATTTGTTGTAAAATTGAGTGTTGACGCGTTAAACTCAGTAAAATCAAGTGAAATCGAGTATTGACTCATTATTTGTTATTTTTTATTTTTCTATCTAATTTTTTACCTTTATTTTTATATTATTTCTCCTCTATTTTTCTCTGATTTTTCTCCCTTTTTTGTTGCTGGAATGCTCTATGTTCTCTCCCTTTTTTTGTTTCTTGTTGCTCGATTTTCTGTTGTTGGGACTATACATTAATTGTTAATTGCCAATTGACTAATCCTATATGATTGAAATTGAAATAACAACTACTACTGTTGGAGAGTAAAGTTTTACATAAAAAAATAACTTTTAAGTTAGTGATAATATTTGTTATTATTAGTGATAATATTTGTGAAAATATTAATAATAAGTCTTTTGGTGGCAATGAATTTGAAGATAATGGAGATGAAAATAGTAATGATATTGATATTGATAAAGATGAAAGGGTCGATTTGAACAATAATGTTGATTAATTACTTTTATAAATTTGTAACATATTAATTTATTACTACCTTGCTCAGTTAATTAATTTTTCTTGGTTCAAGACTATTGATTTATAGATGTTATACTGTATTACTAGTTGAATACTTGTATGCAGTACTATCAGTAATCATTCCCAAGCTTTCGAAGGTATACCTATTTTTTTTAGTTGACAATCTAATCTTACCTGGCAAGTCATCCTTAAAGTTCACTCATTCATTTATTGATTTATGATGTTTGTACATTAATTACTCTTTTTGTTTATTGATTCATCATTTTTTTTAATTTTTTAGACATTTTTAATTTCTTATCATGTATTAATAACAACTAATGTTAAAGTAATTCTGAAATAATTAATTTTATTGTAAGATCAATTATAACACACTTAATTTTAGTGTTAATAATTAATTTTAATTTATATATGAAATAAATTGTAATTTTAATATATAGTAGAAAAAATTCATTTATATTATGTAATTTTTTAAAATCATTTACGTTAAAAAAAATTTAATTAGATGAAATTTATTATATATAATAAAGTCAAAATAAAGATAAACTCGCTTATATATATATATATAATTTTTTGATATAATTTATTTTAATTTAATTTAAATATAGATAAATTTAATTACACGTATAAAAATAAAAATTAATAAAATAAAAATTTTAATTATTGAACTTTTACTAATTAATGATTGAAAAATAATTATTAAAGTACCTTCAATAATAATAATAATAATAATAGATAATAGATAATAAGTGAAAATTCACACAAATCTAAATTCATAATTAATTAACTTAAGAATCAAGAAAAAAAATATACAAATTATTAAAATATGATTAAAATTTTTTTATAGAATATATTTTATAAATAAAATCTGAAATCATTATTAGTTAGTGTTAGTAGTATATTAAAATTAAAAAATAATAATTTTATATATATATAACTTGAGATGAAAGGTGAATTTTAAATTGATAAAAAACTACCTAGATATATATTGATATGAAAGACTTTACTACGATTAATTAAAGAAATAATAAAATAAATTTTATTGATTGAGAAAAATATAAAAAGATATCAATTGAATTAAATATTCTTGATAGAAAAATTATATATATATTATATTATTATCATCTCAAAAATTATTTATAATGACTATTTGTCATTTATGAAGTTTATCATAAAAATTATTTATGATGAATGTTTATCATGTATTAAATTAATTTTTTAATAAATAAATAACTAAAAACTACATACTATTATGATATTATATGAATAAATAGAAAAAACTATAAAATAGCTTATTAAAAACAAAAATATATAAAAAAATATATACAATAAAAATATTTTAAAGAAATAAAAATTTAAATATTTATGTAAATTAAATGATAAAAATATAAAATAATATGTGTGTATATATATATTAATTTAAAATTATTTATTTTGATAGCCTTATATCTAAGATAAAAATAAGATGAAAATTTGTTTAATTATTTTATGAAAATTTTTTACATTTATGATTCGCGAAATGCACGAGTTTGCAACTAGTTGAATGTAATAGCTTAGCTTTAAATTTCTTTTATTGAACAATTTCATTTATAAACTAATTGAGATTTTTTAATTTGAATTATAATTCATTAATCTTGTTTAATAAGTTATTAAATAAATAAATAAATTGCACTTGTAGGCATAGTTTGATGATAAAAATGCACTTTGTAAGAAATAGGTCATACGCCATTATGGTGGAAGCTATTGAAATTCCTATTGAATAGTTAATAATGTTGTTTTGGTCCATTAAATAATACAATTATGAGGTAAATATAAAGTCTTCATGCTATTTTATAGGTAATGTGCAGTAGATAATATAAATGGAGATAAAGTAATAGATGTAGTGGAATAAATAATAAATTTAAGAAAATATTATTTTTAATTCCAAACGAAGTGCAATTTATTCATAAAATGGTGTCATCCTTTATACATTTTCCATAAATAATAAATAATCAATTGAAAAAATATGCCTAGGATAAATTTAAAAGTAGAAAATAAATAAATAAATTTCTATTTTCTATGATTAAGAAGGTATTGTATCTTTTAAATTTTAGTCAAATTACTTGATGAAAAATATATATGAAAGAAGGATATTTTAGTCATTATAATAAAAGAGTAATAAAAATTTCTTTAAGAATTTTTTGTCATTAAAAGAGAATTCCACATCATTTTGATTATGGGGGCATATTTAGTAATTGATCACAAAAGGATATGAATGTCATTTTAAAGTTATTTGATGACCTTTTTTTTTGTCATAAAGGTAATGGATTGAGAAAGATATGCACAAGATAAATATAGTTAGTGAAAAAAGATAAATAAAATTTATTTTCTGAGGTTGGGATGGTGTACATATCTTTTAAATTTAATTAAATTAAAAGAGGAGAAATTTCAGGATAAATTTAAAATCTATTTGAGATAACTGATGGATGTAACTGATAACTATTAGCTGATAATTGATTTTGATTTGATATTAAATATTTGATAAATTATGTCTAACAATTGCAGTTAATTTATAAAAATATTAATAAAGTATACTTTAATAGTTTATATATGGAACTAAATAAATTAAAATTAAAATATAATAAAATAACATAATATATTTTCCATATATATTCATAAAGTATAATTTCAGAACGTAGAATGTTATAATTATTAATATGTACTTATGAAATCTTAATAATTATTTTTTATTAATGTTAATTTGTATGACTATAATTTTAATAATTAAAATATCATACATAATTTTTTTTTATAAAACTTATATATAATAATTCAAAATAAATTATTTTTATATAAATAATTAGAATATTATAATTCACAATAGTTGAATAGTAAACCTTTAAGAATAAAAATAAAGATAATTTAAATTTTTTTATTAAAACAACAATTCAAAAAAACCTCCAAAATAGAGCTGATAAAAATCGTAACTGATTAAAACCTCTAAAATAAAGCTGATAAAAACCATAACTGATTTAAGTTATACCGTCTATTAACTGCTATTTAAACAAGTATTATTAATTGTTTAATGAAAAACCATTGTCTATTGCATTTATTAATTATACCAAACATTCCCTTAATCCAATATGTTATCCATGGATTATCCAATGAAAAGGTCTTCAAACAGAATCTGATTAAAAAAGTTCATAATTGAATAGATTTTTATCATGAATTTAAAAAATATATACTTAAAAGAGTAAAAGAATAGCTTTAATTAAAAATGCTTTCTAACCATTTCAATTTTATTTTTCAATGGTTAAAATGTTCATATACATCACAGACAAAAATACAATAACTATTTTCCTGTAAAAGACTAGAAAATTTTTTTTTTTTTAAAAACTATTCCTATCAAAAAAATGTTGATCCTATGCACAAGTACGACGTATAACAAGTGATTCTGGTGACAACATGCCATTTGCAATGGCAGACGCCAAAAAGAAAAATGCTCTACCCTCAAAATAACCAGAAAAAAAAAAAAAAAAAAAGAAAAAGAAAAAAGCTCAATATGCACAAACTCAACCTCTACATGACACAAGCTTCCATGCTTCTCACTTAGACTTCCCACTGATGTCATCATGTATTCATTATGCGAATTGGTTGAATTAGCTCATCAAAATCAACTAATTCTAAATCCATGGGATCACTCTCATTTAAAGATGTTTGCTCGTGTGCTCCATTGCTATTTTCCCCAGATTGGTCGAGGCTGATATAATCAGTAATGCTTCCTTCAGAAAATGTGCTATCATCATCTTGCACTGAGTGCTTTCCAGACGCTGCAGTTCCAGGCTCAGAAATGTTTATACCTATTGAACCAAAGTATCGCCCTAGGGCATTCTTCTTCTCTCGTGATTGCTTGCTTTTCTTTCCCTTGCTTTTCCTTTTTGGGTGGTGAAGCTTGCATTTGGATCCCTGAGGACAGGATCCAGTTGCTCCATAAGTGGGGCAGACATAGCTGTGCTTCTTCCGACACTGTATAGGATGGTTATTGAATTTTATGCAGTCGTGAGGTTTTGTGAGGTTGAGTACATGGAAGAGAGAGAGAGAGAGAGCATTAACATAAATAAAGAACATAAAAAATAAGCAAGTGTAGAACATAACAAAACATTCAACATTCTGACGCACAATCCATAGGGTCATAGCTAAATCAAAGACCCCGAACTGCTTAGGGATAGTGGAAATGTGCAAAGGTGCATTAGGCAAACTAACTGAAATGGGGTAGGCTGTTCCAGCATAATAATAAGCAAGAATAGAACTGAAACTGGAAAAAAGAATGTTTGAGCCTCACAACAGCCACAGAAATTGCAACCACCTAAAAATTGTATTTTTGGATCCGAGTAAACCCCCCAGATAACGCACAAACTTAAATAAAAGTATAATGCTGTTAAAGAGGTGAGTGCATATGATGTCCAAATATACATGAGAAGGCAGTAAAAGTTTTCTTGAAAATGGAGCTCTATCCATTATATGGGTGACAAGATAAGAAAGCAAAACCAATGCGGTCAAAATGCACTGGCTCAGATTTTGTACGATTGCATAGTTAGAGAGACGAGGGAGGTTTTATTAAAAATAAGGTACACTCAACAAATGCCATTATATTAGAGGTCAGGAATCTATATGTTTAGCATGGAAGGAGTGCAGATGTCTTTTCCAAGTAAAGCTCTATCCCTTTAAGCATTTCAGAAGGAGGCCAAGTAATTTTGCTGTTAATGTGGTTTACTCGTAGGTAGTCCATATGACTTGTTTGCTGGCTTTTCTATTTTTTTTATTTTTTTATGAAATGATATTCGTTCCCACTACTTGTATTTAAATATAAGGACCATACCTCATTGCCATCAGCGCAATATCCCCTCAAAAATCCTTCACACATAGATGCACTTGGATTCACATGCACATGCCTGTATGGACAATTTTTATTTGTGCATAGACCTGCCAACAAATTGGTCATGATTCTGCATTCTCATTAATACATTAAACCGGAGCAGAATATAGAAAAAGCACCTTGCAAAAAGTAAGAACAATCTGGCATCCTTTCTGGAATGACCTGCAAAAGAAACATATTCAAAGAGGTAATATGAACAACATCTAAGACATCTCTTTGAACAGACAACATCCAGACATGTCTTTTATAAACCTTGTGAGTCAATTTGCACTCTGAATTAAAACATAAACCATTCAGAAACTTTGTGCAGACAGCAATTTTTGAAGGATCATGAATGTAGGGGCATTTTCCATCATCTTTGTTGCATTTCCCAAATCTTGTGAAAAACTGGCAGTACTTTCGCTTTTTAGCCAGTCGTGATCTAGCAGTGTGTAAACTCCATCGAACCTTTTCACTTGCCAAAATGCGAGTTCGTTTCTTGGGATCTCTAACAAGTTGATTGCCATTGCCAATTCGAACATATCTGACAATAATGAAATTCATTTACACTCACCTAATAAAAAATAACTCAGAAATTGAAATGACTTGTTTGGTCATCTTTTAAAAATTCTGGTTCACACAATGCTCATATACTAATTGCAATCAAAGTAGCAAATAAAGGTAGTCAATGACTACCGAAGTAAGGACATACTCATCTTTGCCAATCATTAATCTCCTTGGAACATAGGATCTCTTGACATCCTTTTCTGTTGCAAGAGCTGCATAGTTTGACTCATCATCTACATTTAACATCAGCTTCACTCATCAGACCAATGCTGCAGCTAAACATATAATTGGAATAACAGTAACCAAGTTCTAGCAAACAAGCATACAGAAGTCTTCATTAGCTCAAAATGTATTTCATGTATATATAAAATTGCAATTCAGTGGCACCATGGTAAATCATAGTGCAGATTGGAAACCTCAACATCATTAAGAGGAGACTTTCTAAGAGCCACATCCTGGTAAAACATGGTGCATTTGCAGCTATGATAGTTTTATGTTGGTCTTGGTCGTCTGTACAGTTGCCTTAGTAGACCCTAATTATTAGTCTTATCTTTTGTTCAAAAGAGGGGAGGAGGATGTCATGTTTCGAACCCTTGTCTCATGCACTACAAGCAGATCAACCATTGGCCTAGACTAATGGTAGTAAAGCCTCATAACTTCTGACACTTGGACCTGCCAAACAATTAAAAGTTCTCCCTTTCGCTACAAAATTATCACTAAAATGGTATCCTGCAACCTACAGTTTAATCTATGAAGAAAACCTACTTTGAATAATGGTGCATCCAGATTTTTATAGGAAATGAGGAGAAAAATGGCAGGAAGCATACAAAACTAAATATGATCAGCTCAAGGGATGGTTACCAGCAGAATCTTTAAGGTCCATCTACTTTCGGTTGAATATAAACAGAAAAGAAATATCTGACATAATCTTTAATTCACGACCATGCAACCAACAAACTACACATTTATTAGTATCATTCAAGAACCCAAGACTGGATAGATTGAAGCTCTATTATAGTTACTTTACCCACAGGTGGAAACTTTTAGAATACAAAACAATGAGAATACGAAAGCAAGTTGAAAAAGTTAGTAGACAACCGGATATCCTCTGAAGGGTCCGTCTTGAAGAATCCATTTTGTAGCGAACTGTACCGATGCGGAATATCCATTCTCCTGCCCAAAATGAAGAAGTCATATGGCATTTGATTACACTTCATCTAAAAAAATAATGAAAGCCTGCTTCTCACATGCACATCTTACAGTGTATAAGAAATGTGACAAAAACCAAAGCATAAAAATAAAGATAATATAAACACCGCAAATATATTGCACACCAGGATCACTGCCTACCAGGGTGCAGCTTTATACTGTAAACTGACTTACGAGAAGAACTACTTCTGTTCTTTGTCCCAGAAACAACATTTGAAGCACCACCCTGTTCTCTTTTCTTCCTTTCTGCTTCAGCAACTGCCAGAGTAGCTTCCTGTATGTAAGTCCAATAGATCATTAAAGCGATTAAATTCTTTTAAATATCATTAGACTTTCAAAGCTACCAAAGTTAGGGAAAAATGGTCTGCCTCTTTGTCTAGCCTAACTAACCTCATTAGCTTTCTTTGATTGCCTTTCGATGGATTTTGACCATTTTAAACTAGACCCACCAACACTTAGTACCTTAGATTTTCGAAGTGAAAATCCATGTTTCGACCTTCTGTAAACAGTATCCCTCCTTCTTAACAGCAGCAATTTCCGACTAAGAAAGAGTAATTATTTGTTAACATTCAGGTAAAAAATATATATATAAATCAAGCATGAAAAAAACGAAAGAAGCCACAGAAACATTAATAAAACTATCATATGATATTCTACCTAATTGTAGATGAGGAACCATTGCTAGTATTGGCAGCTGAAATTGGTATGAAACTTCTCCAGTATGTTGCTCTTTTCCAGGGAAACAAGTGAGGCAAGACCTTCTGACACTGCAGAGAATCACCATCATCATTCGATAACTGAGAACTTTGCAGTGTCCATACCAATGAGAATTTTGAAGGTTTACAAGTCTTTGTCGCACCTGCAATTGGAGAACACACGTAAGCCTTTTTTCCAACCTGAAGGTATAACAATGAGCAGCTTCTACAAAGAAAACTTATGTAATGTTTGGTAGGATATAATGGAATGAAATGTAATGTAATCAAAAGAAATTTTAGTTTAATAGTTCATTGAGTTTGTATTTGATTACATTTCATTACATCCTACCAAACATTACCTTAGTGTCTTAGAGCTCATACAGTCAAACATTTCTCCTCCAAAAGAACAGTTCCGGAAGAAAGACAAGGTATTGATATATTTTCTTTTTTTTTTTTTCTCCATCCTGATACATTTGATAACTTCGGATGGAAGAAAGTGTTAAATATACAAAATCTGAGTGATAAAATGAATAAAAAAATGAGTTGATTAACTTAAATAGCTACTTATGACAATAAAATAATATCTACTGAAAATGAATTTACCAAACACACCTTTACGCAATCGTCTCTTAATCAAACTTCGGCTGGAAGAAATGCTATGAAGAGCTTGCCCCTCAGAATTTGTACTTTCATCAGGCATGCTGGCTGCTGGTTGCTTAACATGACTTTCCACCGAAGTTCTAATAAGCTGATTTTTCCTCCTCTTGTAATAGCCATCAGAGGGTATGGATAGGGTATTAACATTGTTTACAGCCGATGAACAAGGATTTGAAGTGGCAACCAACTGATTTGATTTCCGTTTAATATATGTTATGCCATTGGCATTTGAAGACACCATATTCCCATCATTTGTCTCATTATGGAAATCAAAATTGTTAGCATTGCCAGTTTGAATAATGGCATTTTCTGCAATTTTTACCACATCTTCAGAACACTTTAGCAAATCAGGACTTTCTGCAGAAGTCATAGGATCTGATGCAGTTTCAGCACCAGAATTATGAACAGGTTCTACTAGTGAAGATACATCATCCCCCAAAGAATCGGTAGCATGATTTGGCATTTTAGTGGCAGTAAGTAATGGCAATGTCCTCGGTCTCTCAAAAGAAGCATTCAGTCCTGTTCTCACAGAATTTGGTGGGTCAACAACAAAAGTTCTAGTGTCTGGTTCAGCAATCTTTTTCACTTCATCGGTACCTGAAGAGTTCAGCTGATACAAAGAAGAAGTCAATCCATGCGAACCCTGCGACTGACCAGCCACAGGAGAAGGCTTTCTGACAAGACTGTTACCCTTGCGAATGTAAGAGGAGTTATGGAACCTTGTGATCTTTCTAGGCAATTGACTTCGAGTAGGAACAGAGCCTGAAAAAACCTTGTTTCCTGGTGGAGCTGAAGCAGAAGAATTATCAGCTCGACGCCATGTTCGGGGTTTTGAGATATGGGTTGAAGTGCCCGTACTTTTTGGAGTAAAAATGAAAGATGAGCGACCTGGATAAATCCTAGAAATAACATGATTAGAATGAATCTTCCTCCCATATATTTCTCTACTCATGGCATTTGGTGTTTGAGTACTATTTCTGGAACCCTGTAATGGCAAAAATAGAGTCCTCTCACTGATTGAGTGATCAATTTCTACTCCATCACCAGAGCTTAAACTAATTTCAGCATTTGATGAGCCAGAAGTAACAGCAGATATGTCATAACCACTTTGAATTGTAGGTTTCCCATCTAGGATTTCATTATCCCCACCAACCTTTTCTACAGAAAGTTGGCAGTATGATGTGCTTGGAACATCAGGCAATGTTTCTAGGTGATCCATGTTCAATTTGGTAGCAGAAACTCCATTACCATCTTCTGATGATAAATAGTTTGAAATAGAGGGTAAATCTTTCTTCACATGACGACAACAGTCATTCTCCACATCAACACTAGGAAATCTTTCATCTGAGTCTGGTGACATAAGATCTGCAGGAAATTGGCACCAAGGAGTCCCACTGTCAACAATAGAGGTGTTCTGATTACTACTTCCAGATATGACGGGAATAGCATTTGCAATATGCTCACCTTCTGATCCTGATGGACAAAGAAATTGCACTTCAGGAACAGCCAGTTCCTCAGCAGCTGAATGAGACTCAGCACCCTTCAAACCATGATCTTCCAAGGCATCTCCAAGTGATACTGTAGTGCTACAATACACTCTTCCAGAACAATTATCAAGTGATGCAGTGATCTCCCTCTGAAAAGGTGGGAAATCTGATGGAGACAAAGGATTAATGGCAGACACTGTGGCTTCTACTTCTGGTTGCATCAGACCATTATGAGAATTGGAGGGGGCTTCTACACCTGATGCTGAGAAAGCTGCTGTTATTGGTCCTTCATTCACATCAGATGCTATTGGACAAGTCAATTCCATCTCTGCACCATATAATTTTCTTTTTCTTTTATTCTGTGGCGAAGTCCCACTTGAACCATCCGTAGTAATGTTGTTAACTGAAACATTAACCTCTGCAACATCTGCTATTCTCTGGGGAAAAACAATAACTCCATCTGTACAAGGTTGTGAACCAACATCCCCATGCCCTTTGTCAGGAACTGTAAACTCTGTTTGAGCAAGATCTTTGAAAGACAGTCGCAAGGTTGTGTCCACCCAACAAGCAGAGTTAACAATATTGACAGGCTCTAAATACAGGTCATTCGCCTCTGACTTTGACAAATCTAACTGGAGCATTTCGATGTTTTTCTTACACTTCTTAATGTCGGATGTATCCTCCTTGCAGTCAACCCTAGTAATCATACAACCTAAAGATCCTCCTACAGAATCACTCTCAAGTGATATACTATCCCTATCTGGAGATGGCTGCCTGCGAATTTCATCTCTAGTCTCATGGCAGAAAAAATTAGTTTCTCCAGAAACAGTATGGCCATTGTCTGAATTGAAAAGAGTTCCCATTCCGTCATTGGAGCAACTTGCACATGTGGCAACATTCTGATTTGCTGTCTCCCCTGAATTTGATTGCCACAAAAATTTGCTGCTTCCGCCGGAAAAACTAGCATTTAGAAACTGATCCACAATACCAGTCAAAACTGATGCGCTACCCTGACCAGTACAAGGCTGCTTGCAACCAACATCAGTTGTTTGAATGTCACAAATAGTATTTCCCTCAGGTGAGTTAACTAAACCATTGTCAGACTCATATCCCAAGGTCTCATTACATGAACTTGCAGGATCCTCATTATTTCTCTCTGGACTTAAGAGACCAAAATTTCCATTCCGTTCAACAGAAAGCAAGACCTTGGGAGATCCACTTGGAGCATTATTCTCAAACAAGAATGAGTTTGTGTTCTGATGAAGCTGCTTGCTGGCGTGTTCAACACTATCAATATCTGAACAAGCAGTTTCATTTAACATTTTAGTAATAACCTTAACAGTATCTGAGGTAGCAGGCAAGTAGTTGGCAGAAGTGCCATTTACCATAGTCTCAGTATTTTTGGGTTGCTCATTCCTTGAAGAAACTGGAGGAGAAGCTGAAAGTTTCCTCTTTCTCTTGATGATAGATGCACATAACCTACCAGAATCAGCAGCCGCACCATTCTCAGATGCAATGGTCTCATCAAACTCTCCCACTCTATTATTCTCAGGCATCAGAGTTGTTTCAATTGAACAAGGCTGCGAATCAACATTGTCAACTGAAGCTGTAGCAGCATCCTTTTCAGGCTCAGAGGTTGCAGGTGCACCGTGAGCAAAGCTATCTGGTATCACATGTTCCTCAGACTTCTCAGTTGGCAGTGAACGTGAAGAACTCAAAGTAGGGTTTATGGCTTTCTTGACTACTCTCACTATTTTTTTCTTCTTTGCAACCTTCAGTAAGGATGTTTTACCTGAAACAACATCAGTTCCCTCTTTATCTGAGGCATTAACCTTAGTTGAACTCTCCACTCCACCTTTTTCAAGCGAAACTTTAGCCTCACTAGAACCTGGCAGTGAACTAATATCATACACATTATCAACACCAGAAGCTGTAACTTCTTCTTTGCTCTGTTTGGGACCCTTGTCACAACTGGAAGTAGTATTTGCCACAGAAATAGCACCATCCAACTTTACAGTGTCTTCATTGGGTTTAATTAGCGGCAAACTTGAACTATCCTTATTAAGGACCAATACTTTCCTCACTTTGTCATTCCTAGGTTTCAAATTCGAATCAGAAACACCAGCAGAGCATGAAGAAGGTGTCACAATAGCCTTGGCTACAAGTGAATTAGACTTGAAAGACACATCAAGCTCTACAGGACTTCCTTCTCTCACTTGCTCCCCCACATGCCTGTCCAAATATAAATAACTATGTTCCTTACTTCTAAAAGAACTAGATTTAGTATCACCACAATAACCAGAATAATGTCCCCTCTCATCCTCTCTATACCTATTAGGCTTCTGAATCCTATGAAGAACACTCTTTTTTTGCGGCAGCTTCCTGGGCGTACGATTAAACTCATAACTACCCTCCCTACTTCCCTTACTACTATGCCTTTCAAACTCCATATTCCCGTCTATACACCTATAATGCTCCCGTTTCCCCGAAACGAGCCGAACCCCATCAGGATTAACAATCCCATTATTCCCGGGATCAACAATCCCATTAACAAAGAAATCATTATCATCACCACTGACCCTGTCATCGTACACAAAACCACGCTCATAAGTGGATGAATTGCGATTATTTTGATTCGATACCACTCGAAAATCCCTCGATGACCGATTAGAAGAGGTCGCCGATCCAAACTGAGCATCGCGGCGATGATGATTAATTTCATCGGCAGCACGACCCAGGACATAAAGGTCTTGCCTTTGATGGTTGTGTTCTTGTACAAACCTACAACTACCACCATCTAGCTCGTGCATAAACTGGACAGAGGGGTTATGGTTATCCAATTGGCGGTGATATGAATCGGGGGGCAAAACCCTATGATGCGGGTCCCGAGAATCGCGGGTATAATCAGGTAATCGATGAAGGGGAAGAGGGAGGTCGTCGTCGAAACGACTGCGGTGGAGAAGACGAGGGGATTGGGATTGGAGGAAATTAGGAAGATCGGGTTGATTAGGGTTATAGGTAACTTGGGAATTGAACAGCGGAGTATGGTATGACGGTGATGGTTGTTGTTGTGGTGGTCGTGGGCGGATCGATGGCGGTTGAAGAGGAGGCGCGGGGAGGAGGGTGGAATGGTGGTGGTGTGGCCCATAGAGATTATTATTATTATTATTGGGGTTAATAGGGAAAGAAAGTTGATGATGGTGAGTGATGTACCTTGAGGAGTGGTGGTGAGGAGGGTACGAGGATCGAGGATCCATTGCCGCCGGGGTTGCAGGCTATTGCTATCGCAGTTTCCTCTTTGTTTTTGTTTTTGCTTCCTGCTACTAAGAATCTATCTATTTTTTTTTTTTTAAAGGGAATGTTATGTCTGAATCATTAATTTAAGAAAATAATTATGAATAATATAGCTATATATTATTCTTTTATATTATATTATTATAAAAATTATTATATTAAAAATTTTTAAATAAATAATTTTTAAATTTTTAAATAAAAAATTAAAAAATCTAAATAATAAAATTCTATACAATAAGGTGATATTATATAAAAAAAATTTGAGACAAAAAATCTAAAAAGTAAAAATTTTAAATAATTTTAAAATAGAAAATTAGAAAAATTTAAAAAATAAAACTTAAAACTAATATTTAAATTAATTGTATTAATTATTTAAATTCCAGAGTATATAAGATTGACTTTTAGCTGATTTAAAACAGAAAAATAACTATTATTTAAATTTCTAAGTATATAAGATTGAATTTTAGCTGATTTAAAAAAGAAAATTAGCCCATCAGAATCTTTTAATATTATTAAACTTCTTAAAATTATTTTTAGATAAAAAACTCTTTATAATATTAAATTTTCTACATTGTTTTTTAATTAATTAAGTAAATTAAATATTTAAATATTAACTTGCTTGTCACATTATAAAAAATATATAAATTATATTATTAATTATCAAAAATATTATATTATAATTATTTAAAAAATCAGTCACTAATTTGTGTGTTACATTAACTGTAGGATAAAAATTTTGTTAAATTAATTGTAAATTTGCATATTTCAAATAATTTAATACGTACTTTATCAAATAATTAGTTAAATAATTAAAATTTATTATTATTTTGTAATATATTATTATTTTATTATCTAATTATACTTATCAAGTAAATAAAAACAGTGAAGATAAATAATTATAATTAATTTAGTAAATTAAATTTTGATAATAATATAATTATTTTGATAAAAATAAAAATTATAATTTTACTTTTTTCTTTTGTTGGTCATTTTTCCCTATAGTTTTTTCAATTTTTCTTATTGTATAAAAATTAAATGTTTATTATTATTAAAGTCCTTAAATGGACTAGCGTAAAAAAAAAAAGTTTTTATATTATTAGGTGAATAACTTTTATATTATTAAACTTTTTATATTTTTAGATTAATTATGAAAATTAAATATTTAATTAATAGTTTACTTTCTATATGACAAAATAAAAAATATATTATATTTTTGCTTGTTAAAAATATTATATTATCAATCAAATTATTTAACAAATAGCTAGCATTTATCTAAAATTAAAATTAATTAATAAATATTGGTGGTAAATATTAATTCAAAATTAGATATGAAATCATAAATAATTATATATTAGTTATACCATTTTAATGAAATTATTTAACAAGTTAAAATATAAAGTAATTTCTTTTTCATTTAATTTTATTTTTTTCTTTGAACTGTATGGCCTTTTTTAAAATTAAAAAAAAAAAAAACAAAACTATGCACTTTCAACTTTTGTAAATAAAAATGTATTGACAATTATTTTTGTCCAACATTATATTAATTTAGACATTGTTATCCATTTATTTTTTAGAACAACTATATAATAATATAAAATTACTTTATCACCGTTTGAATCAAAGAATAAATAAAAGATTGATCATTTTAAGAATTGAATATTCTTAATAATGCAACATTTACATACAAATGAAACTCTATAATTCAATATTTTCAAATTATATTGCTAGAAAATTTTGCTAACCAAATCATTATTAAAGGATACCTAATATATATGGCTAAAATATAACAATCTAATAATTGGTTTTGTTTTATTAAGTGGTAAGAAGTATTATACACCAATTTTATGTATAAAGTTCATAGTTGAGGAGTTTCAGCCATGAAAATTTTCTTTCACGACTGAAACACCTCAGATTAATCAAGATAATACTGTAACTACTTCAGAACATAATACCTTTTTTTCAATTTTTAGATTTTATTTAATATATCATCCCACAAATATATGATTAAAAAATTCGCAGAAGTTTTCATAATTTTTTTAAAAATATATATTTTACATAACTTATTTTAAAATTTAGATCTGTATTCATATATTAATTATGCCTACTAGCTACATGTATTTTGTTTTTCTTGTTTCTAATTTTTCAGTATAAATATTTAATTACATAACATAGTAATTATAAATATTTATTTTACGTGAAAATGACAAAATATTGGAAACAATTTCAAGGATTGTACTAAATTTGACCAGTAGACGTGGAGTTTGGTGGCCAAGTGAGTCAGTCCTTCCTTCTATACCGTAAAGGATTTACACCTGCGTACTTCTGACTCCTTTGAATGAGTCGCTAACTTCTCCATTATGCACTAAATAAAATTTTAAGATATCAAATTAATAATAAAATAAATTTTTATCGAATTTAATAATAAATTTATATTATTTTATCAAATTATTTATAATTTTATATTATTTTATTATAAAAAATTATTTTTTATGAAAATTACTCTTAATTTTATATTATTTTATTATAAAAATCTAAAATATTATTTAAAAAAGTATATGTGATATAAATGCAATTTAAAAGAATTAGATTTAGGTGTATTTCTATAAAAAACACAATTTTCTCTAAATCTTTAAATTCTTAAATTCTCAAATCTCAAAAATATAACTTCATTTTAACAATAAAAATTTATTAATCAAAGAACACAAAAAAAATAATATTTTTTGGAGTAATAATTACGCTCGTTAAAATTACTATAAATTTTATATTATTTTATCATAAAAGTCTAAAACATTAATTGAAGAGAGTGCGTGTATTATAAGCGTAATTTAAGAGAACTAAATTTAGGTATATTTCGACAAAAACACAGTTTCCTCTAAATCCCTAAATCTTTAAATCTTTAAATCTCAAAAATACTTCACTTTAATAATAAAATTTTGCTAATAATGTACAAAAGTACTGCTATGAGTCGAATTACTTATCCCTCGGTCTATTAGTGAACTATCTCTCCAGGGATTGTGAAAAATGTTCCATTAGAAATATTCTTGTTATTGCTTCGACTCATATTCCCCAAAAAGTGGATCCCGCTCTAATAGCTCCGAATAAATTAAATACATGCATTAAGATATTAATAAATTATATTTTTTAAAAAATAATGTAAAAATAAAAAAATAAAATATTTGTCTCGTGAGAATTTTTCATGAGGCGAGAAGTCCCTGCAAAAGCACAGAGGGGAAAAATTTTCTCCACTATAAGGATGAGATAAAAGATTATGGATAGTTCTCATCTTGGTCACTTATCATTTCTAAATCAATATTTTAGAGTTTATAATAAATAATACAATATCGAGCATAATTTAAAAAAAAATTATAATGAAATAATATAACATCAAAGATAATTTTGATGAAATAATATAACTTCAATGGTAAATTTGATAAAAAGATTTATTTTATCTTTTATCGTAGCTTAAAGATAAATTCAAAAATTTATTCTTCTTAAAAAAAAAAAGAAAATTACTGAACTTGCTTCTAATACATTTGAGGTCACTCAAACGCATAAGAAAGATATCTTTTTTATTTTTAATCCTCTAATACCTTGAATAGATTAAACAAATGTATCCAGGATGATGCCACAAACCAATACATACATACATATATACATATATATATATATATATATATATATATATATATATATATTGGCGCCCTTCAGAAAAGGGCTGTGATAATGTGATGGACAGAAATGTCGGTAGAGAAGGTAGCAGTCGTGCTCAGCAGTCCTCTTTACTCTGCAGATTTGCACATGAAAGGAGTGGAAAAGTAAAGGCACCCAATAAGTGAAGGAAGGCAATAGCAATAGCAACAGAAGATGACCCAAATGTTATGGGAGGGGAAGGGAATCTGAGAATAGTAGCTTTGACGGAAAGACCTAACTTAAGTGAAAGCACAAAACAGCAATAATAGCACCACTAGCTAGTTGAGAATTACAAATACTTTTCCTCCATCATGGACCACACATTAGCATTTAGCAAGTGATGATAAAGTAACAAGTGAATAGAACAAGCAATTTTCTGAGCTATGATTTAGTTTTTTGCAAGATAAAAGACTATTGACTTAGAAATATCATGAATAAATCAAGCATACTAATCTAATCAAATAATTTATCTCATTAGCCTTTCTCGAGGCAATAACTAGAGCAATGATTACTTGGGTTCACCATTCACTCAAATCAGAGAATGTTCCATATTACAACAAGATCATGTTCAACTGTCACAACTTACAACAGATTCAACTTTTGAATCATTTGCGACCAGCACCTTTCGAAATATTTCTTTAAAAAAGAGAAAAAAATATGCCAACAAATTGGAGACTTTGTTTATGACTACCAAGGGAAGGTGGAGGGCACACCACAAACAACCTCTCAGCCAACACCTATGATCTGTAACCCTTCTGTAAGTAAAGCAATCAAGAAGACACAAAATGTTTGATTGCAAAGAAGGGCAAAAAAACCACAAGAATATACAAAATAATCACAGAGTGACTGATATTTTACTAGCAATTTTTTTGCCTGCCAGAAATGCGTTGGTTTGTAGGTTAGTCGAAGCTTGATGAGCGGCTGCATCTGCCCTGCAAATAGTCCTCCAATGAGACAGTTTGCTCAATGCTGCTCAGGGATTGTGAATCATCTTCAACATCAAGCAGTGCAAGGTTGAGATGTGACTGTAGATTTGAACGTGGACATGCTTCATCATCAAGCGTGTCAGGTTGTTCTGCAGAATTAACTTGCAGCCTTGACCATTTTATCACTTCAACATCCCCTTGTAAGAGCTTCAAAACCTTTGAACAACAAGAACATAAACGACGTTCAAGATTTAGTAGTAATACAGCTACAATTGAGATGCTTCAAGTAGGGCATATAAACTTGGTTCACATTTCTGAAAACAAACAATCACCCTTTTGTTCTGGTTAATTAGGCTCTTCTGGGATTCGAATTTAGACCTTGTGCCAATTTTTTCATGATGCTTGACAGCCAAAGATGACTACAAAATTTGGGAATTAACCAGTGACAGAGAGATGACTTACAAGGCTCATTTGAGGCCTAGCTCGTGGCGAACGTTTCACACAGAGAGTGGCAGCTAAAACCATCCTCTCCATCTGATCATGATCATAGTCATCACCCAAGCTTGGGTCTAGCAATTGGGAAAATTTTCCCTCATCCAGAATTGGCTTTGCCTGGACAAGTTTCATTCATTTATTTTCCAGAGACAAAAATTAAAGATGTAAATTTAGTACTAATAGAATTCCACAAGTACAGAAGACATACCCACATAACTAGGCTTTCTTGACCTTTTGGATGATCATTACTTATAGGCTTTCTTCCTGAAAGAAGCTCAAGGAGAACAACACCAAATGCATAGACATCAATCTTTTCGTTTACTTTGCCATACATGAAGTATTCAGGAGCCAGGTAACTGCATCAATAAATTATAATGTTACCAACT
>CATIWR010064047.1:0-24888 GCA_949677035.1 Omphalea diandra | reverse complement strand
TATTATCCTCAATGCCTCGAAGACCTATTTCAATACACCAATTCAATTCATGATGATAAAGCAAGATTTTCATTTTGTTATGCAACTATGACATGATTCATGAAATGGACCAAGTATTTATGCATATTTTCCTTATATGGCAGAGTGAGCTTGTTATACTCTCATAGCAATAACTCCAGATATACTCATCCAAATTACTTGATTCTTTTTTTCAAATAAATTGGACACATAATGATACAACTTACTCAAATTTCAAGCTAATATCAGACACATAGAAAATGTGGTGAATTTTTGAATTTTGCCTTATTGCAATATCATCTCAATCTGAGTAGGTCTTACCTTCTTTGGTGTATCTCAAATTGTACCAATCCAGTTGTAATAATAATCTATCACCAGTTACAAAATATATAAAGGAATATTTTTCATGTTTTACTCATTGTCTAATTCAATATATAAAGTCACCAAAATAAAGGACCAATCTCAGGGTAAGCAGTTTTGTAACATGTTAACAAACAATTATTATAAAGGGACCATATCTCAACAACCATGCTGGATTTGGCAACAATATTTCACAAGCATGTAGATCATACATAAATATATAACTTGCAAGTTTATACCATCATCAAATTATGAATCTATGGCCATCAAATTCTTGGAAAATAGACTCAAAAGAAATGTGAGGTTTCATCCTCATACAGAGTTAGTCCCAATCAATGACCCATATCTCTTTCCACACAGTAAATCAATCAAAACTGATTTATAGGTATTTAGAGAGGACATAAACCTACAAATTTAATGTTTAATAATTTGTCAAAATCAGAACATAAGGCCATCAAAATATAAGAAAATAGAAGGTTGAGATAATCTCAGTCCGGATTTGATCCAGTCCTACTGAAGGAGTCATATCTCCCCACACACACAAAATCAAGCAAAACCATTTCATAGGTATTTATGAGAGACATAAGGCTACAACTTTCATATTTTGCACTTTCCCTAATTCCTCTTCTAGGGTTACAAAATTATGGGTACAATATCCTGCTCTAACAGTAGAATACAACACAAACAACTCTAGTTCTCTTGGATTCAACTTTCATCCAAGAGCTCTGCCTTAATTACTCCATAATTCTCACTAACCATGCATGATTAACATGTCATGAGAGGTTAATTTCAGGTGAGAAGAAGATAAAGTAACTTACCTATTATCCCAAAATTATAAAACCTTAGGCAGCTCGCTGGTCTCCCTCTCTTCTTCTTCTTCTTCTTATTCTTCTTTCTTTCTTCCTTAGCTCTCTCTCTCACTCTTTTTCTGCCATACCTCACGAATTACCCCTCATTTCTGACCCTAATTGTCAGATATAAACTTATTATAACAATATAAAATCATGGTGCTTTATTTCCATTGGTTGGAAGTTCACTTTTCCTTTTTTAGTCCCTCTTCTTCACTCCTTAAGCACCTTTATCCATCTATCAATCCTTAAATGCTCCTTATACTCTTAAATAAGCTCTATAACACCATTATTTATGATGCTATAACAAGCACATAACATAAGACAATTTTCCATGTAGCTATACAAACACTACATATATGTTCAAGTGTCCCAAAGGATGTGAGCTTGAGTCATAAAGGAATTCGCGATGGGTATCATGTCCGGATTCGTGACCACGAATTTCATAGTGACAAATGAGGGAACTAACCACAGCCAAAGCATGGAAAGTGTCTTAGGTAACTATTTAAGATAAAAAATTGTGAGGGCGAATTATTGGTAGCGACCACGACTCAAGAAGTTATAGTTCCCTCATGAAATAAAGGAATTCACGATTTCAAGCGCACCCAAGACATAGTGATCTCGTGTCCATGACTTTTAATAAGTTAGTAGAACACAACGACTACATTTCTTGGATAACCAATGGACAACTGACATGTGGACTATCTGTTAGACACAAAATGGAGTTATATGTAGCAATTTTCAGCTCCTCAGTGCAAATTGGAAATTCACGATTGTGAAATGGTAGTAACGATCACAACTTCTACCTCACAAGCATTTAATGAAAAATCTACCTACCTAAACTCAAAGATTTGTTGATAGTTTTAGGGTAACATCTCTTTGGTAGATGTGGACTATAAATACTCTACCAAACATGTGTGAATGCAAGAGAATTCATTAATTTGTAACCAAACTCTTGCCAATTCGCTACCCAATCTTTCATTCTCATTTATGTGTTATTAATTATTAAGTGTAAGCAACAAACACCATTGTAAATGGTTGAGAGTTATCCTAGATTCAAAACTCTTGTAAGAGGTTGAAGTGTGAGCCTATACAAAATAGTTGAGAGAGGTTGTTGTGTGAGCCTAAAAAACACAAGTTGTAAGGTTTTTATGTGAGTCATAAATACAAGTTGTAAAAAGTTTGTGATGAGCTTGGAAACACCAATTTAATGGAGTGAAATACCCAATTGTAAAGAATTAGGGAGTGGACATAGGGTTTCTTAATACCATAACCACTCTAAACCTTTGTGTTATTTCTTCTCATATTTTTCTTCACCTTCTAAACACTTAAACTCTCATTCTTAATTCTAAAAACAACTAACAATTCAACCCCCCCTTCTTGGTGCACTATGCCAACAGGTTTGACCAACCTAGTCCAACACAATCCTTTCATCAAACTGTTCGTCAATATCATCTCATTGAACAACAATTCAATCCAAAAAGTATAAGTTTATAGTGTTTAACCTAACATATGTTTAAGTATCATTAGCTATTTACTTACTTTTATCTCTAAGCTATTATGTCATGGATGGTCCTAGCTTATTCCTAATATTATCTTTAGCACTTTGAGGACCTATTTCAATACACTAACTTAATCAATGGTGTTAAAGTAAAATTTTTATCACTTTATGCATATATGCTAAAATGTTATAACCTTTGCAGGCTTTTTTTATAATTACCTTTTCCCTATAAATTAAAATGGCCTAATTCTTTTTTTTATATAATTAAACTAGGCATATATGGGTACAATATATCCAAAATTCATCCTAAAATATGCACTACACAATTTATGATGAATTTTAGAATTTTGCCCCATTTTGGGTGTAATTATATACTAAATAGTCCCATAAACTAAGCCATATCTCAAAATGTCGAAGTCCAATAAAAAAATTGCTTTAGAGATAGTTAATAACATATAAATGAACATTTTTTATGCTTCATGTATTCTCTAATTCGCTTTTATGGTCCTCGAAAGAAGTGGTCAATCTCAGACTTTGTTGGCATGAATAGGTACAGGATCATTCTTAATCAAGGAGTCATATCTCTTAACACACTAAATATTAGGAAAAACTATTTTATAGGCACTTAGATAAGAAATAAAACTACAACTTTGATACTTTTAACTTTACCTAGTTCCCACTCTAAGCTTACAAAATTCTTAGTAAATAGAATCAATAGCTGAGTAGGTTTCAATCAAAATAAGTCATAATCAAATAGTAATATATGTTCCTACACAACAAATTAAGTAAAACTATTTTATATGACTTTAGATGGGATATAAATCTACAAAGTGTATGTACACTTTCCCTAATTCCTCATTTAGCATTATGAAATTATGGGTATAATAGTATGCTCTAATAACCAAACTAACACAATCGCCTTTTATTTATCTTAAGCTTAAACTTCCATACAAGAGCTCTACTTATACTTACTCCATAATTCTTACTAATTATGCATGTTTAACATGTTATGGGTTGGAATTTTATATGGAAAGAAGATTAGGTTACTTACCTCTTTTACCAAAACTAGAAATGTTTAGGGTCTCTTCCTACCTACCTATTTCTTCTTCTTCTAATATTTATTCTTCTCCCTTTATTCCTTTGTCTTTCTTTTGCCATACCTAATCACATTTTTCTAATAGGAAAAATTCATGGTGGCTTGCTATTACAGGTTGGAAGCTGAATTTTCCTCTTTTAGTGCATTTTCATCACTCTTCATCACATTCATCCATCTGCCAATCCCCATATGCTCTTTATACTTTTAATAAGTTTTAAAACACCATTATTTAAGAAATTATAACAATCACACAACATATGATAATTTTCCATACAATTATGCAAATATCATATTCATATTCCAATGCCTTAAATGCAATGATGTAAGTATTCATATTTATGTCATGTGATGCATATATGAAAATATATCATAATTAAAATGCGAATGAATTAGGTTCAACAACAAAATATAATAGCCTATATGGTAATTATATTTGATAGCCTATATGGCATTAAAGATCAACAATTTTTATTTCAAGCATGGATGAGATGATAAGTTATTTATATTTAAATTCTTATTATGTTATTTGTGATTGAAGTATCATTTAGTGTTTACTTACTGAGTATGCAAGCTCAGTCTTTTGCATTAAATTTTCTTCTAGGAATATTAGATTAGAGATTGCATCTACTATGCTTTTTGAAGTTGTTGTCTATCAATATGATAAAGGTCGGGCTAGTATGCAGTATTTTAGTGTTTTGTTTGTATTTGCATTACATGTTTGTTATGAATAGTTATTATGTTGTAATATAAAATATATAGTGTTAAAAATAATGATGAAGTATATTTTAACAATAACAAGATGTCACACTTCTTATACCTCTCTAATCACTTCTCATTCTTTCACAATGAATTCAAACAATAAGGCTCATAGATCTTACACTAAATGCTTTCCTTGAACCCCATGATAATCCAATCCATTCTTAGTGGTTTGTGTAGGTATATCCAAAAATTCATGCACACTTGTATAGTTCTTCCCAAACCCTAATGTAAAAAATTCATATTATTCATAATGGGCACCACTTTTAGATCAACCCAATTATCCATAACTCTAACAAACTAAAAAACTCTAAGATGTGGAATAGCTAAACTCAATGTCGAAACAATCTCTTATACTTAAGCACAAATTATTACCACCTCCCCCTTACAAGTTATCTTAACCTTTTAGTGCACAGTAGATGGCACGTCTCCCAAAGGATGATACCATGGCTTCCCCAACAATAATAAGAAAATGATATGAATGTCTAGCTTTATGAATTTAACCATAGTCCCTATAATCTTTCTCTTCACCATGGTCTTGAAATCCTTAGCGGCAAATCTTCTACTATCATTATAAGCTTAAATGATACTATATGATGCTTTTAAATTTTCTCACACATCTTAAAATTATACAATAACTTTAAGGGACAAATGTTTATCCTAGACCTATCATTAACCATTATGCATAGAATGCATCTCCTTTTTACTTTAGCTTTAATGAATAAAGCTAAATTATGATCCCTTCCCTTAAAAGGTAAGTCCTCGTTAGAAACAATACTCTTCATTTTGTTAGTAACTAAGGCCAACGTGTCTTTGGGTATTGTTTCTTTAAACATAACTATAAGTATTGAATTTCAGACCTTAAGATGTAAAGCCCAATGATGAAAATCACTAACCATATGTCCCAAAATGCAAAAGGAAGTTGTTAGAAAAAGAGGAATAAGACCTTAGGAAACCTTGGAAAAGCCTAAAACCAAGCCTAATCATCAAGCCCAAGCTCAAGCTATGTCTAAACTACTAGCATGGATTAATGAGCTATACAACCTACTAAACATGGTTGTACAACCTAGTAATAGAGGTTGTACAACTCACTATTAGGTTTGTAGCCTTGCTTTAAACCCTTATAAGGGAACCATTTGGAACTGGTCCCCCCTTAAACCCTTAGTTTGTACAGCACTGAAACATAGTTGTATAGCCCAACCTTAGTTGTACATCCCACATGTAAACCATAATTCTTAGATATCATTCTCCTCTTCTGCAATTGTATATGAACATCCTACAACCATAACTATTTTTGGCTATCATGCAACCATCCATCATCTATAATACTACCCCATTTAAAGATGAGTGAGAGGCTTGGACAACTCTAGTGTTACTTTACTAAATCTCTTCATAAACATCCCTTAACAAAGAAACATCAAAACTTTAGGTCATTCCATCCATTCCTAAGGTAGAACATGGCCTAATTTCTATAACATTTATGTATTCCCAAGCATTTTAGAGGACATTGAACACATAGTGAGCCTCTAAAGGCAAAAGAACGTTCAAGAAGGAATCTAGAATGCCCCTACCCTCCTTTTTCTTTCCCTTATTTTTCTCTTTTATGTTTTGCAAACCCTATAAAATCAAGGTTGTACAACTATGAGATAGGTTATACAACCCTCCTTTTGGGTTGTGCAGCTTAGTTTCTCTTGTTACAGTTTGTAAAATCTTTTCCTTCTCCACATGGATATGTCCCATTTTAAGGTAATCTTTACATTAGTATCATAGGGTAAGGTTTAATGAACTAGGATCCCTATGATACCAAAGTATTATCCTGTCTTGATCTATCAATGACCATAACTTAGACTCAAGGCCTTAAACTTGTGTAAGGCTTAAAGGATCTCCTATTTATCTAAGCACATGCCACTTTTTAGGATCTTTACTATTGTAAAGAGCCTCATCCTCTCAACCCCCTATTGGTCGATAAAAGGATAAAGTCGCAAGCATGGTTTCACTTATTCGAGTGAGACCCTAAGGATATACAACCCGACACTCACAATAACTAGGCTTTGCAAGGCCTCGACCATGACCTTCTTATGAACCTAAGAAGTAATGAGTAATTCCTATATAATAATCTAGGTTGGCATCTTCTTTAGCTAGCTTAAAATAGGATTTTCTTCTTCCTTCTCTTTTACCAATGACCTTTCCAGCTCCTTAACCATTAAATCTTTAGGCATATATTTCCCACTTATAGTTACATGACTCACCTATTTCACTTCTCTATCTTTATCAGTCTACTCCCATAGTTTAATCATTCTCATTATCCTCACTTCCTCAATTTATCCATTAAGCTTTCTCAAGAATTGATGGCACTAGTGACAACCGTAACTTTCATAAAGGGCATCTCCTAAAAAGTGACGATGATAACCTCCTTAAGAATCTTATAGTCAATCACGAAAGCTCTTTAATTTAGGGTAGAAGGTTATGGTAGTTTGAAAATGAATTTCTTCTTATTATTAGCCTCCCAATGTTAGGTACAATAATGGTCTTGTTATTGATGAGATCCTATATCTCATGTCTCAACATATAGCAATCATCAATGTTATGATGAGCTTCTTGAAAAGCACAATAAACATTCACATCATATCTTATTGGAATATGATTGGCAAGCAGCCTTAGTGATAATGGTTTTAGTACACCCTTCTTTTGCAATGTTTTGAATGCTTTAGAAAGAGGCATACCTAAATATATGAATTGCCTAGAAGTTCTTACTACATTAGCATCTATAGTCTTATTCCCTTTCCCATGAGCTTAAGGTGGTACACATCTCCTTTTACTACGTTAGCATCTGTAGTCTTATTCCCTTTCCCATGAGCTTAAGGTGGTACACATCTCCTTCCACCATATTATTTCTAGAATTTTGACTCCAACTCTTCAACTTATATGCCAGCTTCTCTACAATTATTGAAATTGCATAACAACATCCCCTTAATCCTAGTACTTATGCCTAGCAAAGCTCTCTTAATGATCATTTTGGCTTATTGTCTCACTATTGGTCTAGCAATTGTCTCAGCTATCATCTTTTACCATATTTTTAAATAATTATTGAAACTTTCATTGACTTTCTATCTCAATTATTCAAAATCTTCTAAGGTGACCTCTATATTTGAGTTGCAAGTAAAGTGTCTCTTAAAAGCTTAGGTCAACTGTTTCCAATCTCTTTTTATTATCTTTTGTTAGTTATAGTATTAAGTTTTCACAAACCATTCCAATGACAAATTAAAGAGCTCCAAATGGTATTTATAGGAACATCAGATGTCTTTATGACTAACACATAAGAATGAATGTGGTTAGTTTCATCTTAAGCTTTCGTGAACTTAGGGGTTTAGGCATCCAAATATTAACGGGGAGCGTTTCAGGTTTGTAAACTAGTAACTGCTCAATGTCAGTCTCTCTTTCTAAGCGTCAAGTGTCTATAGTCTTTTGGATCTTCTCTAATTGTTTTGTAAGTCCATCAAATTGGACACTCTCTTTCTCACTTTTCACATGTTTATCAAGGACTACAACTATACAACCTGCTTCTTTATTCAATTTAGTCTCATGATACTAGTTCATCCTAAATAACTCATCATCAATAACCACAAGTGAGGGCGTCTCCGTGGGTGTGTTCCCTTATTAGTGCTACTAGCAGATGCTTCATCTTTCTTCAAGATTTCATTAGGGCATTTACTCATTTCCTTGTTAATCCTCTTCTCCATTGTATGGCTAAGGTCAACCCTTATTTTCTTTATTACCTTGAGTGGCATGTTGGATCCCTAAATAACTCCGACCTTTCGATCCAATTAAGGTGTCTTACTTTTCCTAGCTAATCTACTGCCTCTTCATTGGATGGAGCTATGAAGGCTATAAAATAGAGGTTATTAGTATGATGGATGAATAAATAATAAATGCATGTATGCATGAGATGCATATGTTATTTGCAAAAAGCCCACAAAAAGCCCTTCTAACCTTATTATTCCCACACATGAGGTATATAAGCTCTTTCATAGGTATAGTATTATTCTTCTATTAATATGGAATATAGAATACATATGGTCTCGTCAGACCAAGTAAGGTAGAAATCTTAAAAGAATATATGTACACGGAAACTAAAGAAGCCATAAAAAATGGCAAAATTTTCAAGAAAACTCTTTGCATTGATAATGAAGATGCACATAAGAAAATGGGATCCCTTAAAAAAAGTGAAGCGATGTACATTAGTATTTACATAAGAAATTGAAGTATTGATATAGAGAAGATTGTTCACATGATATGGAGTAAGGAATACATTAGTGTTTACATGGGGATTTTTATTTCGAAATGGAATGGGTAACATCATATTTATATAGGGGATATTTAGACATGTTTTTGGGGACTTCAACCATTCATATAGAGAAAAAATGCAAACAAGAGACCACCATGTTCCAAGGTGCTATTGGTTCTTACATGCGCCTGGTAGTTAAAAAGGTTATTATAGTTGATGGCTCTCAGAAGCTTAGTGACGATTGTCATACACCCCATATATTGAAATGCCTAAAAGTACTTAGCTCATGAGTGATGAACTCCCCTTATCATCTCTTAATTCTAGATGGTGCTTAAGTCTCATGTTTGGAGAGTCCATCAGTTTATATAAAAGGAAAACTTAGTGCATATGGCAAAGTGTGGCGGCTATATGAATGTAATGGACTTATCAATAATAATGATAAAATTGTAAAAATGAACCAAAGATGAAATGCAAGGTCAATTTTGAGTCCCTAATGGAGTCACCACTATGAGCACATCACTTTTGGACCCAAACTAGTGGAATCTTGCTTGTGACTTCCATCTTTTATCGATCAATGGGAGATTAAGAGTACAAGGATCATAAATTGGTATATCCCAAGCAATGACATAAATTTAAGATCATCGAGGGATCCATAACATAATGGTGCATCTAGAATGTTAATTATATCAAGTCCATCTATAAGTCAAGGGACTTGACATACCTCTATATCCAAAATCAACATGCCTATACCCATCACCTTACACATGGAGCATAAACACGCATGTAATTAATGGCAATGAGCAAAATGTAAACACATAAAGATGATGAATGGAGCATAAAGACATAATGTTGAAATGAAATACAAATGCACTTGGAGGATAAAGGAGAACTTGGCAAGGGTTTAAAAATTACTAATTAAGAGTATTTAGATAATTGGATTCTCCTTTCTCAATGTTGTAAAGGAGTTAGATTATCTAAAATACATTAATAGCTATAGATGATGCTAAGATATGAAAATAAGGGAAAGGAAACATTATAGGGCCAAAGCATACTTATAATACATCAAACATGAATTCAAATGAAAATAAGGGTCATAGAGATTTGAACTCTCTCCTTTATCATTGGGTCCTTCAGAGTGGAAGTTCTATATCCCAATGATTTCTCTAACAATATAAACATAAACACATAAATAAATGAAGAAAAGAGCATAAAGAGTATAAGTTTGAAAAATGTTGAAACATAAATATGAAATCCTCTAGCTTTATCGTTCCTCTAACAAACGGAAAAATGAGGATCATAGGTATGAAACTCTAATACCATACAATGGTTAGAACTTATAAGGAGACCCATTAGAAACCTAAATACCCTAAGAAATGAATAATGGAAGAAAAAGAAATCATGTTGCTCCTTAGTCAAAATGGGTTATACAGACTAATTAGTAGTTTGTACAACCTATTCAGTGGTTTGCATAGACCATAAAGAGGTCTATATGAACTACTAGGACTAGATTCTTACTTATGCAGTTCAACTATTAGTTGTGTTCTTACCCTCTTACTTATGCAGTTACACTATCATCACAAAGAGAAACAAGACTTTCCTAATAAGTAGAATGAATCCAATGATCAAGAATACAACAAATCTCCATAATTTCACTATTTTCCTTTGAAGTTCATACCGAATAATATCTTGCCCTATCCACATCTAGCAAAACCTTATCTTCATGGTTCAAATATGACAAAAGTATCAAACTATAAAACCCTCCTATAATCTATCTATGATTAATAGTTATCTCTTTGTACCAACTTTGTCCACCTCCATCCTCTTCACCAATATAAACATCACCCTTACTACTATAATCATTTTCAGTAAACCTAAATAAACACAACCATAACCTCCTTTCTAACTCATACAAACAAATATGATCATCAATCATCTAATATATAGTCAAGTATGGTAATAAGGGTAATGTTTCTTTTAAAACATGAAAATTATTAATTACAACATCAATAGTAATAATAACTCTAGAATCATCATTACCAATATGACACATCCAATAAAAAAACACCATTTATTACCTCACCTCTTAAATTTGCAATGTTGGTTGGAACAACACTATTAAAAAAGTACATAATACTCCTCCAAAAGGTATATCTTAAACTATAAATCCAAACTTCATGTTCCTTACAAAGAACCCTAACAACTTTGTAATTATCATCAAAATAGTATAGCCCAAAAACATCTAATCGGCTTAAGGAAGTATACTGGCCTATCATCATGTGATCTTAATAACTTACTGAAGTGCCTAATCAATAGTTTCTAAAGCACGAGTTTAATGTCATCACCGAGTAAGAGAAGTAATCATTGTAAGGACACAATATATAGGTCCTAGGAGTTGACACATTGATGTTGAGCTAGATTTCTTCTTTAAATCTAAAATAGTCAATATTTAGGGCATAAAAAAGGGTAATTTGATAAATAGGCATTTGAAGAGGATTAGGATGGCATCTATTATGATGGTAAGATATGACTTGGAAAAATCATGTTATTGATTAGTGAGGTTATTGATTTTGAAATGCTTTTAAATCGTATAATGGATTTTATAGATAGGTGTAACAAAGTGTTGATAATTATATCAAGGAATAGTATTGACCTTTACATATTTTCTCGTTTACATGCTATAGTAGCAAATTTATAATAATACCAGTAGCAGTAGTAATAATAGTAGAAGAGAATTGGGTGTTTTTATGGATCTAGCTTTTATGTGAACGTGATAAAGAAGTTAGAAAATAATGGAATGTGAATGGAAGATAAGGAGTTAAGTGGTTTATGGGTTTTTTTGTAATGTGAATGAGAGTAAATGTTGTTAAAAACTCATATTAAATTGAGGGTTAAAAAGTTAAATGAAAAATTTTATAGTGTAGATCACTAAACTCTTTTTAAACATAAAGTGAAGTTAACTTTTTTGTTAACTCTAAAAAAATTTCACGCTATCAGGTGAAAAGAGGCATAAAGCAATGTTTTTAAAACTCGATCTGTGACAAAAATGATCAGTTAATCAATTTTCAAGTCAACTAATTTGATCAATTTAATTGATATGATTTAATATATATTTTACAAAAAAAATAATTAAGAAATACATATAAATAATACTAAAAAATTTAGAAATTTAGAAAATAGCATAACATGATAAGTTAGAGTCTAATTTTAAGAATTATTTTTAATATTCAAATTTTGAGTGAAATAGCATAATTTTTAATTTTTGTACAAAATGACAATTTTAGATTAAACAAGTTTAATCTAATTTTTTATTTTTACCAATTTATTGACTTTGAACAATTCTTTTCAATTTTGATTGATTTGTTAGCTAATCGATTTTAATTTTTGAACTAAATTGCTAATTGATTTTCAATTTGATAAGTTTGATTGATTAATCTGGCCTAATTCTTATAATATTGATAGAAAATGAAAGATTTGGTTAGGACATAGATTAATTTGCTCCTACAACCTTTTAAAAAAAATTAATTAAGAATAAAATTAACTACATAATAAACTAGTCTTTATGTTCTAGCAGATAATAAAATATGTTATATATACTAATTTCTATATATAAAGTAAAAAATTGAAAATTAGAAAATAATAAATAATAGTAATAAAGTAAAATTAAAACTTAAAAGTAAAAGTAAGGTTAAAAAAATTGCAACTGACAATTTATGCACAATAAAAAATAAGGTTAATTATTTGATTTTATTAGTGTTGACTTTTTCTTTTAATTTTATTTAAGAATAAATTTTAGCTACGAATGAAATATATTATACATATTAAACATGGCATGTGAAGTAAAAAAAATCGAAAATAAATAACAATAAAACTAAAATTTAAAATTGAAACAAAAATTATTAATGCATATACCCACCTAATTAATCTCACTTTCTCTAAAATTTTTGTTTCTCTTAATTCCTTTAATCATCTCTATCTCCAAACAAAAAATAAATAAATTACAGTTTAATGGTGCTTAAGTTATTATGAGTGCAATTGAAAAAAGGCATGCAAAATGTGTTGTTTAGTGGTGTTTTCTTCCAACACTCCTAGTTATAAGGCATTTTGGTCTTTGAAGACAATGATGGATGACTGGTTTCAGATAGGAACACTAGTGTCATCCAACTTTCCCTTTTTAATGAGCTTCATCTCCATTAATATGATATAGGAATGTATGTAATGGAAGTTAGTTGGTATTTTTCCCATATAGGTGAACTTATTATTTTTAAGGTTCCTAAGATTATTAGTCTTTCAACATTTCTAAATCAATAAGCCATGTGTTAAACCTTATAGGTTTCAATTGTTATTTTGATTATTATAAACAAAATGTTAAATTGTATAACTTATGTGTAAGTATTTTAAGTTTGATCTTATAAGCCTTTCATTACTATTTCAAGTTACTAGGGAAGTTTGGAAGGTTTCTAAATCTACTAAAGACCTCACATATGAAAATTAGTAAAGGAAAACTCATCACACTGAGGCATGGAACTAAGGTATAAAAAGAACTTGAGGAAAGAACTGCCAATGACAATAATGGTCATGCTAATGTCTATTGTAGATAAATAATGATCATTGAAGAGCACTAATGACAGTTGGAAAAACTTAGAAGAAACGACAAACTCTTTTATGTGCCCAATGATAATGGATAAAGTACTAATAAGCATGGCATAGAAAATACAGGGCATAGGTAGAAATCAATGATAGTATAAGCTTATTTAGTAAAGGTGTCTTTGACAAATGATGTTGAAGAAGTCTTAGATATTGTACAATTTATAACAGAAGTTAAAGAAGACATAAATGACTACTGACTGAAACAATGCATATGGAAGTCTAACCACAATAATGGGAAAACCCTCTAGATAAGGCCGTGAAGTTTGTGTAAAAGTGATAGGTATTACTCAATGACTGCTAGAAGAACTCAATGGTGTGGAATGTTTCTCAATGATGTTGGATTGTTGCAATGATTATTAATAAGATAACATTTATAAAAAGACCTTAAGATCATTACTCATTCAATGACAATGGCTAGCATCCCAATGAGTATCAATGAATTTCCTAATAATTATATTTATAGGTATAACAAATTTTTAAAAGCAAGTACCAATTGGGTTTTTATGATGTACTATATATAAGTGATAGAATTCAAAAAGAAGAAACAACTCATGATATGCATGATATAGAGACATATTATTGGGAAATTCAAGCATTAAAAGTGATTAAGAGTTCAACTATTTGAATTAAGCATTCTTTAATGCAAGTAATCATTTAAAGAAGGAGATGTTATGTAAAGCTACTTTAGCTATCTCATTCTCGATCCCACCTCAAGCTTACTTATAAAATTCTTATCTTTTTATCTTTTAAAATTACATTAGTGTTTAAGAGTATCCCATTGTGCATTACTTGTAATCTTTTGCAAAGGTACATCATGGGTTGAGAACATATTTAAACCCAAAATCTTTTGAAAGTATAAGACAATACCTACAAACTATCTTGGGTAGGCTTGAATAATGCATAAAAACTATTTATAAAGGCTTTTAAGTGGTACTCGATAAATTCACTCTAGCATAAAGGTTTGAATAACACTTGAAAGCTATTTGGTGGTGGAACATTTGAGTGTGATATAGAGGAGAGGGTGTAGGTCAAGTTTGCACATAATTTTTATAAAATTCTATTGTTCTTTAGAATTGTTTAGAATGTTCAAACTCCTCACATGATAAGTCCTACTACATGGTTGTTTACAAGGGTGAAAATAATAAAGATTCTAGAAGTTGGAGAAATGAAGAACAAGAGGTAAAGCCCTTAGATTGTTATTCTAATGATGACTTGTATATGCTCATTGCTAAGCTCATGAAGTGATATGACTTTTGAAATTTGTCATTCTAAGTTCTTCAAATGAGAACAAAACTCTAAAATGCTCTTAAGAATCTATACTCTAACACTAAGAAGGTTATGTTGCTAAAGACTTAAAATAAAAATATTAAAGAGAATATTTGTAGATTCTTTAGAGGCAATGAGCAATTAAACTCCATCTTTGATGTGTAAAGTAATTTATGAACCAAATATGATTATAGATATAATACTTCTTCCTCTTATTCTTTTTATTCTTCTTCTTCATAAACCTAATTTCTGAGAGCAATGCATACTGGCACATGTAGTCCTCTTAAGGCTAGATAGACAATAGCTTCATAAAAGGTGAATGCAAATTCAAAGCATTTATCACAAAATAAAGGTCTCTCTAAACCTCATATACTCATTTGAGATATGCATTATTAAAAGGCAATCATACATATATGTATCAACCTTATAAGTCCATAATGTAGAATGTGCAAACACATAACTCATGGCATGCTTGAAGACTGAAGGTAAACTATGCATAGTCTCCACCAAGGCAACGTATAAATGCCACTAGCATAACCATCCCTATGTGCTTATACCTCAAAGGCATTCGAAGTAAGTTGGTAATAGGCCAAAGACATACATGGTTAAAAGGTATACACCTAAAAAATAATATATGGCCATAATTACATCATTTAAATCTAGAGAACATTATTATTTTGATGGTGAATGTTATTAGTATAGTATGTATGTCGTATTGCCTATCATTGCCATTTTAAAAGGGATAATGAGCAAATAACTAAACCTAACCCATAAAGACCCAAAAGGACTTGCGTACCTAAAAATAAATGATTTACTTAGCCTTGTGGGCATGCTTACAATCAAAAGTGGAGAAACAAGAGTGGTATCTTAATAATGGTTGCCTAAATCACATGACAATTGACATGAAGTTCTTTTCCAAATTTCATAAGGTTGAAAGATTGAGGAATGTCTCCTTTAGTGGTAATAGGAAGGAAGATAAAGCGGGTACAAACAAAGTTGGTAAAGATGTTGATTCAAGTAGTCTTGATAAAGTTCTATTAGTTAATGTTCTCAAGCATAATCTCGTAAGTGTAAGCCAACTGCATGATAAAAGGCTAAGAGTTACGTTTGAAACTTAAACTTATAATGTGTTAAGAATGAGTTATAATAAGTTACTTTTTACTAGTAGATGAGTCTATAATATTTATGTTATTAATTTAAATTCAATATCTAACAAAAAAAAAAGTAAAGTTTTTTGTTACCATGATAGATGAAGGATGGATTTAGCACAGAAGACTTGGACATGCAAGTACAAAGCTAATCAACAAGTTGAGGAAGAAAGAGTTAGTAGAAGGGCTTTCTAAATCAACTTCATTAAAGATAGAATTTGTGATGTATGTCAAATAGGTAAACAAGTCAAATACTTATTCAAACCAAAGAATAAGGTAACATCTTTTAGAACTCTCTAATTATAGTACATGGGTCTCTTTGGCTCTAGTAGAGTTACTAGTATCTGTGGCATGCATTATGCATTATCATAGTTGGTAATTTTTCAAGGTTTACTTAGGTTCTATTCCTTCATAATAATGATTTTTTCTTTAATGCTTTTAAAATATTTTCAAAAGAATTAAGAACTAAAAGGACTTAACAATCTTGACATAAGAAATGATCATTGTAGATAATTAAAAAAAACCCTAGTTTTCAATTTTTTTTTTTTTATGAAAATGTGGTTTCACATAATTTTTATCGCCTAGAACTCCTCAACAAAATGGTGCAATTGAGAGGAAAAATAGAAATCTTCAAGAAATGGCCAATACCATGCTTAATGAGTATAACTTTCTTAAATATTTTTGGACAAAAGTCATTAACACCTCCTACTATGTTCTAAATAAAGTTCTAGTAAGATCTATTTTAAAGAAACCTCCTCATGCATTCTAAAACCAAAAGAAATGTAAAATTCTAGATTTTATAGTCTTTACTTGCAACTGTTTTATATTAAACACTAAAGAAAACCTAGGCAAATTTGACATTAAATCTGACAAGGTATCTTTTTAGCTTACTCTACCACTAGTAAAGGATGCAAAGTGTTTAACAAGAGAACTCTTAATGTAAAGGAGTCAATGCATGTTGTTTTTTTATAAATCTCACCACACTTCCTCGAGAAAAGAAAGAAGATGTTGATGATGTTATAGGTCCCCTTAATAAGCTTAACATTATCGATAAAGAAAAAAGATGGAAGATAAGCACAAGGAAGATGATCATTTAAATCAAACTCCATATCCAACCTCTCTAAGTATTGATCAAATGGTCCAACAACTAGAAAAGGATTGGACATACAAGAAAGATCATCCCAAAGACCTTATTATTGGTGATCCATTAAAAAGATTAATAACTAGGTCATCATTTAGAAATGCATGTAATAATCTTCCCTTTGTTTCCCTCATTGAGCCTACGATCTTAAATGAGGCTATTAGTAGTGATAAATTGGTTATTGCTATGCAAGAACTCAATGAATTTAAAAGGAACAACGTTTGGACCTTAGGTTTAAGACCTATAAAACATTCCATTATTAGAACTAAGTAGGGGTTTAGAAACAAGCTTGATGAGCTTAGAGATATAACAAGGAATAAAGCTACGTTAGTAGCCAAATGTTATAACTAAGAGGAAGGCATATATTATGATGAAATCTTTCCCATGATTATAAGGTTAGAAGTAATTAGAATCTTGCTTATATATACATCTTTTATGAATTTCAAACTATTTTAAATGGATGTTAAAAGTGTTTTTTTTTAGATGGACTTAATGAGGAAGAAGTATATTTTAAGAAACCTCCAGTTTTTAGAAACCATTTATTTAGAAACCATGCTTTGAAAGTCACCAAAGCCTTGCATGGCTTGAAGCAAGCTCCTAAAGCTTGGTGTGATGGTTTGAGTAACTTTCTTTTAGAAAAAGGTTTTTCCAAATGTTTGGTAGACACCATATTTTTCACTAAGAAGCACAATAAAGATATCTTGATTATTCAAATATATGTTGATGATATTACATTTGGTGCATCTAATGTTTGATTGTGAAAATTTCTCAAAATTTTTAAAAAGTGAATTTGAGATGAGCATCATGCGAGATCTCAACTTCTTCATTGGATTGCAAATTAAACAATGAAAGGAAGGAATCTTCACTAACAAAGCAAAATATACCAAAAAGCTCTTAAAGGGATTTGGTATGGATATAAGATTGCCATGCAAAACTCCTATGAGCACAAACACTAAACTTAGCATGGATAAGAAAGGTAAGGCAGTAAATCAAAACCTCTTTAGTGGTATGATTAGAAGCCTTTCACATATAAATGCTTCTAGACTAGACATTATGTTTAGTGTTTGTCTTTATGCTAGATATCAAGTTAACCCTAAAGAGCCAAACTTGAATGTTGTTAAACATATTCTCAAATATTTGAATGGTATGCCAAACTTAGGATGATGGTATCTTAAGGATCTTCATTTGATCAAATAACATACTATGATGTTGGCTTTGCTAGCTATACATTAAATAGGAAGATCACTTCAGGAACATGTCATTTATTAGGTCAATCCTTAGTATCTTGAAGTTGAAAAAAAATAAAACTCTATTACACCTGTTAAATAAAATGTGTTGCCACGTGTTGTGTATAAATTTTATGAATAAAGTAACAAATTTTATATTATAATGTAGTTGTTATTCATGTGGCAATTAAGTATGATAATACAAGTACCATTAATTTGGCTAAGAATCTCATTCAAAATTTTAAAAGCAAACATATAAATAATAGACATCACTTTATTAGAGATCATATAAATAATGGACATGTTATTATTAAATCTCTTGATACTAATTATCAATTAGTAGACATCTTCGCTAAATCTCTTTGTAATTAAAGGATACAGTTCATAAAAGAGGAACTCAAAATGATTTAATGGCAATGCATGATGAAAAACTTACTTCAATGTGTTTGATATGATATTTAAAATTTATGTATGTTTATTTTGATTTTGTTGACTAAATCTTTTTAAATTAATTAACTAAAAGATTGGTTCATGATATATATATATATATATATATATATATATATATATATATATATATATGTGTGTGTGTGTGTGTGTGTGTGTGTGTGTGTGTGTGTGTGTGTGTCTGTGTCTGTGTCTGTGTGTGTGTGTGTGTGTGTGTGTGTGTGTGTGTGTATGTGTGTGTGTGTGTGTGTGTGTGTGTGTGTGTGTATTAAAAAGCCCAAATCAATTAAGTTAATGACTTTTTATCATTTGATTTTATTATAATAAAGCCATCTAATGTCTTTAAACTATTTGTAATCTACCTTCATTGATCATTGGGGGTTTAATAATGGTTATTGAATTTATTAAGGGAATGCCAAATTGAATTGAGCATCAGTTCATGGTTATTGTAAATTTCCTATGTTTATTGGTAAATTTTTTTCCATGATTATTGTGAAACAAGCATGTCATTAGACAATAATGTGTAATTAATAATCCAATAATTATATTCAATAGTGGTTGCAATTTCTCCGATGCATGTTGATAGGGTTTTTGACATTTAACTATTCACTTATTTTAAAAACCTAAAGTTTAGAGTTTGCTTTTTAAAATCTCTTTCTTATTTCTTATATCCCTCTTAAATCTTCATATTTTCACCTTCTAATTTTTTGCTCTCTTACTTAAAACATCCCAAAATGGCACCCAAAGCTGTAGATGCCAAATAAGTCAAGCAAATGGCTCGAAAAATCCTAAGCTCAAATGAAAGAACTATTCTTTTTGAAGTCCAAGAAGAGGAAAGAGAAAAAGATAACATAAACTTTTTCATCACCCCTGACACTTAGGAAGTTAAAAATAGGGATTGAAGGAAAACCAAAGGAAAAAGTTAAAGCTTGTGAAATAGCATGAATCTACCCATATTAGAGCATAACTTAGGACACCTATAACTAAAATTCTTAGACCTCATCGAATTATATTTAAGAGCAAAGACTAAATAATGTTAGGGAATAAGATTTATAAAAGAAGAATCAATATGGGAAAATTTATCGAATGGAGAGATTTAAGGAGATAAAACTTGATTGAACTAGTGATGGAACTAATGAAAGGGATAAGATGGGATTCTTTACAAGAATCAAGGGAAAAAGCCTATAAAGAAATCACAACAGAGTTTCTATATTTTAGAGGTACCGGATGATTATTGTGACTAAGAAGAAATATGTAATACTATACTATTTTAATTGCTTAAAAAGACTTAAAGAAGTCCCATAGAGCTTTAAAGTGTGAGAGGAAAGATATTTAAAATAGCCTCTTATCTTCAAGTTAGACATGAATTATTTTTGGCTTTGAATTATTGATTGAACAATAAATTATGATTCCTCAAATAGCAAGGCATCCAAGATAAGGAGCATGCCTATGGAATAGGACAATATAATGGAAAAAAGACAATATAATGGGAATATACCATATAAGACCTATTATATCTATGATGTATGGTTAATAAGAAGAAAGTTGACTTACCTTAGTTATTAGTGGAAAGTTTAGAACTTCAAACAAAAAAGAAGAATACCATTTTGATGGCTTGTTAAACACTAAATTTGCCAAATTTGTGAAAGCAATCCTTAAGACTAAAAAGAGAAGTAAAAAGTTAAGAAGTCGTCTCAACTTGTTAGCATTACCCTAAAATGAGGCAATTAGTGACAAAATGCTCCTAAGTATAGGAATTCTAAAAATGGGAGAAAATGGAATTATTCTCTTACTGATAAAAAGATAAAAATAATATAGGAAGATGATATGAACCTGAATAGTTTACAAGGTCTAATGTTGTAGTAGCTACCAAAATAGGTATAACTACTCAATTGGTCCAACCACATTCTTCTACTCTTCCAACACAAAATCCTTATCTCTCAGCATTTAAAAGAAAAGGTCTTGTAGTAGTTTCCTTTGCTAAATGATATAATGAGAACTTTGGATAACAATGTTATAGCTTTGGAGGAATAAGAAGATAAGGTAAGTTCACAAGTTAGGGATATAACTCAAACAATTAATTGGATGATTAAAAGTGCAAAACTCAAGCTTGACGTAAAATATAATGCTTCAAAACCAAAAGATAAGAATGAGAAAGCTAGTTAAGCTCAAAGCAAGCTAGCTTTAGCTAAGAATTATTCCTTAGAAAATTTAGATATTGTTATGGATCAAAATCTCATAACCATTGTTGCCCATATAAATTATATATATATAGGTGTGTGTGTGTGTGTAACACTATCCATACTCCATATTTCTTGAGTAATTGACTATTTATAGATTTTATTTCTCTCTTTATCCCTTTTTTTGATAATGACAAAGGGAGAGAGTGATAACAAATGATTGATTTAGATATATGTAATGATATATTGGACGTCTTACATTACTTAATCAAATACAAAGGGATAAATTTATGTGATAAAAGAGGGATAGCCAAAATGCATCTTATTACTTTATTCATTTGAAATGTGCTTAAATTAAGAGAGAGCTAAGCATAAATTATTTTACACTATGCATACTTCATTATATTATTTGTTATCATAAAGGGGGGATGGCAAAATGCTAAACCTTCTTGGTTTCAATTCTTATTTTAATGATAACAAACAAAAGGCTAAATTGTCTAACTCATATGTAAGTGTTTTAAGTTTGATGTAATAGGCTTTTCATTGTTATTTCAAGATATTAAGGAAGTTTTAAAGGTTTCTAACTCTATGAAAGACCTTATATATGAAGACTAGTGAAGAAAAATCCATCACATGTAAACATAAAACTATGTTCTAAAAGGAACTTAAGGAAAGAACTACAAACAATAGTGGATAGTCATGCCACAAACCATTATAGACAAACAATGACTATTAAAAAGCACTAATGATAGTTGAAAAGGCCTAAAAGAAATGGCAAACTCTTTTGTGTGCCCCAATAACAGTTGGAAAAAAGTGTGCAAAAAACTAATGGGTCTGGTATGAGATTGGATGTCCACTCGAACAAGTGGAATCTTGCTTATGACTCCTAAACCTTTGAACATTATATTAGGGGTCAAAAAGATGTGATGTCATACTTTAGATACAACTTAAGTGATGCATAAAAGAATCAATAGGAAATCCAAGGTTAAGCTTCTTGATTAAATAGAGCCTATATGATGAATCAAATGGTCAACGAGGGACTTCAAGGGGTAGTACTTTGGTAATACCCCTATGATCACATTTTTGTTGGCCCAAAATGAAGAAAGATCTAGCAGCTTATGTCTCAACATATTTGACTTATCAATAGATCAAAACAGAACATCAAGCACTAGCTGAAAAATTAAAACAATTGACAATTCCGGTATGGAAATGAAAATAATAACCATGGAATTTGTATGTAGGTTATTGAGACATTTGAAGAATAAGGCTGTTATATGGGTGATCATTGATGGACTAACTAAGTCAGCTCATTTTTTGCCTATTTGATGGGGTATTTCACTTAAGCACTTAACTAAGAAATATATGGATGAAATTGTAAGATTACATGACATTTCAATGTCCATTGTATATCATATAGAGATCCACGATTTACATTTCAATTTTAGGTCAGTTTGTAATAGGCTTGGTTACCAAGATAAGTTTCAATACTTGTTTTCATTCTCAGATAGATAGGCAATCAAAAAGGATAATTCAGACACTTGAACACATGCTTCGAGCTTGTGTGATAAAGTTTAAATATGCATGGGATGAATATATTGCCTTGATTGAATTTTCTTATAATAATCATTATCCTAGTAGCATGTAGATGCCACCATATGAAGCACTATATAGAAAGAAAAGTCAAAGTCCCATCTATTAGGATGAAATAGGGATACATGTTTAGAAGGGCTAGAACTAGTATAAGACACTATGGATAAAGTGAAGGTAATCAAAAGCGTAGTAGCACAAGACAAGTAAAAGAGTTATGCAGACCAACACATAAGAGAAATGGAATATGAGGTGGGAGACAAAGTGTTCCTTTAAGTTTCACATGGAAAGGAATAATTCAATTTGGCAAAAAGAGGAAATTGAGTCTGCAATACATAGGGCCATATGAGATCCTAGAAAGAATCGGTCCATTAGCTAATAGGCTAGCACTACCTCCATAGATGGATCAAATACATGATGTATTTCATTTGAGTATGCTCAGAAAGTATCAATCTAAGCCTACACATATACTAAGGGATACAACTATAATAATTACAGATGATGCAAGTTATATTGAATAACTAGTAAATCATTAGTTATAAGACAAAATAGTTATAAAATCGAGAAATCTCTTTAATTAAGGTGTTATGGAGAAACCACTCACAAGAAGAGGGTACATAGGAAACTGAAGGGAACATGAAATGACAATATCCGCATTTTGCTACAAGTATTGAATTTCAAGGACAAAATTTTTTATAAGAAGGGAAGAAATGTAACATTCATATTCTCATTCATTAGTGTTCTCATATAAACATATTCGTTGAATAAATAATTTCTCAACCTACATGAACATAGCACTAGATAAATGATCATTTAGATATGTGAATTGGATAAGCACAGCGATGACACTTGCACCATTGCATTTGGGACACTTGAATATTTATGTAATGTTTGTATAATTGAATGGCAAATTATCTTATATTGTGTGCATGTTATAGCATCATAAATAATGGTGTTTTAAACCTTATTTAAAAGTATAATGAGCATATGTGGATTAGTAGATGGATAAAGGTGATGAAAGAGTGAAGAAGAGGGATTAAAAGAAATAAAGTGAACTTCTAACAAATGGAAATGAGACAGCATTATTTTGACTTATTAGAATAGGTTTACAAATTGAATTTTTCATCCTTTAGGAGTAGATTAGAGGGGATAAATAGGGCAGCAAAAGAAAGAGAAAGTTAAGGAAGAAAGAAAGAAAGGAAGAAGAAGAAGAAGAAGAAGAAGAAGAAGAAGAAGAAGAAGAAAGAGAGGGAGGAAAGTGAGATGCCTAGGAAGGAACCCTAACATTTTAGTTTTGGAAAAAGAGGCAAGTGATTTTGTCTTCTTCGTACATGAAATTTCTCTCTTATGACATGTGAAGCATGCATGGTTAGTAAGAATTATGGAGTATTTGAGGTAAAGCTCATGTATGGAAGATAACATTCAAGAAAAATAGAGCTAATTATGTTGGCTTTATTATTAGAGCAGCATGTTGCACCCATAATTTTGTAACCCTATAAAAGGAATTAGAGAGTGTAAACCATTAAAGTTGTAATTCCATTCCCTATCTAAAAGATTGTAAAACAGTTTTGCTTAATTTCATGTATGTGAAGAGTTATAGCTCCTTCATTAGGGCTGGTCCACAACCAACCAAATTCTCCTAAGTCTGGTTGTTTTCATATATTTTGATAATAATTTAGAGAAAGTGCAAAGTATAAAAATTTTAGGGTTATATACCCTCTAAATACTTATAAAGCTGTCTTGCTTAATTTATTGTGTGGAAATAGATATACCTCTTTTATTTTGACTGACCCTGAACTTGATGAAACTTGTTTCATCTCTTAGTTTTATTTGTCAACAATTTGATTGCCATATAATGAGAATTTGGTGATGTGCCAAATTGGAACATTATATATTTGTGTCTAATCTACATTCCTATTAAATATTTTTGTCAAATATATCATGGTTGGTCAAACATTGCTCCTTTATAGTGACTAATTCTCAATGCATTGAAGACTTGCTCACCTTGAGATTGATCATTTATTTTGGTGACCTTATAAACTGAATTTGACAATATGTAAAACATGATAAATGTTTTTATATGTGATATGTATCTATTACAAAATAATTTTTGTAATTGGATTCCTACAATTATAGATATACCCATGACTGTAAGACCTATTTGGACCAAGATGACATTGAAATAGGGCAAAATTCAAAAATTCACCACATTTTTTGTATGTCTTATATTGATATGAAATTTAACTATGTTGTATCATCATGTGCCTATTTTATTTGAAAAAATAATCAAGTCATTTGGATATGTATAATATGAAATTTAACCATGTTGTATCATCATGTGCCTATTTTATTTGAAAAAATAATCAAGTCATTTGGATATGT
>CATIWR010064035.1:0-17771 GCA_949677035.1 Omphalea diandra | reverse complement strand
ATGCCTTGGACGAATTGGGTTGTGCTTGGATGCTCTCCACAAGTTGGGCTCCATTGTATTAAGTTAAGTGCTCTATTTGAAGAGTTTAAGCTCCTATCAGCCTTTAATTGGGTTTTACGCATTCTTTGCTCTTCTTGGGCTAATTAAAGTGTAATTCCTTATTGCATCAATGCTCTAATTACATCCTTAAACTTCTTTAGCCTTCCCTTTATGATTGGGCCTTGAAGTTGAAATGGATCCTTTGCTTTAGTCTTGGCTGTTTGCATCACATTGCCATTAGTTGAAAGTTCATTTTTCCTCTTTTAGTCCCTCTTCTTCACTCCTTCATCACTTGCATCCATCTCCTAATCTTCATATGTTCCTAATACTTTTAAATAATATCTAAAATACCATTATTTATGATGTTATAACATGCACACAACATACGATAATTTACCATGCAACTATACAAACATTACATATATGTTTAAGTGGCATAAATGCAATGATGCAAGTGTCATCGTCATACTTATCAAAGTCACATATCTAAATGATTATATATCTAATGCATATGTTTATGTGGGATTGCAAATCATTTATGTAATGAATATGTTTATGTGAGAATGCCAATGAATGACGATAGAGATGTTATATTTCTTCCCCTTTTATAAAGAATTTCATCCTTGAAATTGAATACTTGTAAACAAATATGGATATTGTCATTTCACGTTCTTTTCAGTTTCCTATATAGTCTCTTCTTGTGAGTGGTTTCCCCATAACACCTTAGCGAAAGCGATTTCTTAATTTCATAATTATTTTGTCTTATAACTAATGATTTTCACTAGTTCTTCAACATAACTTACATCATTTGCAATTGTTATAGCTAGATCCCTAAGTATATGTATAAGATAAGACCAATACTTTCTAAGCATACTCATATAAAATACATCATGAATTTGAGCCATCTTTGGTGGTAGTGCTAGTTTATAAGCTAATGGATCGATTTTTTCTAGGATCTCATATGTCACTATGTATCGAGGACTCAGTTTCCCCTTTTTGCCAAATCGAATTATTCCTTTCCATGGTGAAACTCGAAGGAACACTTTGTCTCCCACCTTGGTCTGCATAGATCATTTGTTTGTCTTATGCTACTTTAAGTTTGCTAGGATCTCATATGTCCCTATGTATCGAGGACTCAGTTTTCCCTTTTTGCCAAATCAAATTATTCCTTTCCATAGTGAAACTCAAAGGAACACTTTGTCTCCCACCTTGGTCTGCATAGATCATTTGTTTGTCTTATGCTACTTTAAGTTTGCTTTTGATTACCTTCACCTTGTCCACAATGTCTTGCACTACTTCTAACCCTTTTAAAACACACATCTCTTTTTCATCCTAATAGATGAGACTTCGACATTTTCTTCCATATAGTGTTTCATATGGTGCCATCTATATACTACTATGATAATGATTATTATAAGCAAATTCAATCAAGGCAGTAAATTCATCCTATGCACCCTTAAACTCTATCACATAGGCTCAAAGCATGTCTCAAGTGTATGAATTATCCTTTCTGATTACCCATCTATCTAAGGATGAAAAGCACTATTGAAACTCAACTTGGTACCTAATGCCTGTTTGCAAATTGATCCAAAATCGAGATGTAAATCGTAAATCTCTATCTAAAACAATGGACATTAAAACACCATGTAATCTGACAATTTCATCCATTTATTGGCTAAGTGCTTATGTGAAATACCTCATTGAATATGCAAATGAGCTAACTTAGTTAATCTATCAATGATCATCCATATAGAATCATTCTTCTTCAAAGTTATCGGTAACACATATATAAAGTCCATAGTTATTCTTTCCTATTTCCATATCAGAATCGTCAATGGTTTCAATTTTCTAATTAGTGATTGATATTCTGTTTTGATTTGTTAAGAAGTCAAACATGTTGGGACATAGGCTGCTGCATCTTTCTTTATTTTAGGCCACAAAAAATGAGATCGCAGTGTATTATACATTTTCATCATTCCTAGATACATGGCATATAAAGCATTATGTGCTTCTTCTAGGATTTATCTTTGTAAGTTATTAACATTAGGCACACAAATATGGGAACCCAATATCAAGGCATCATTTCGAATATCAAAATCACCATGTCTCCCATGTTTTACTATTTCAATCATTCTATGTAACTTTAGATTCTTACCCTGTGTTTCTTTAATTCGATCATGCAACATTGGTCTTACTTAACACCCCATTCTTTTATATGTTTAATTCCACATTCATAACTCATAATTAAACTAAATAAGATAGTGAAAATATCTATAAATGAGCTACACTGCTTCTTGATTTCCTGCACAAGGCATCAATAACCACATTTACCTTCCTTGGGTGATACTCAATAATGGAATAATAAAATTTTAATAGTATTACCTGCTGCCTCTATTTCATATTTAATTCTTTTTGGCTTATCAAATACTTTGAGCTCTTGTGATCTATAAATATTTGAAAAGTTTCTTCATATAAGTAATGTCTCCATATTTTTAAAGCAAACATAATGACAACAAGTTCTAGGTCATGTACTAGGTATGATAATTCATAAAGCTTCAATTGTCTAGATGCATATGCAATTACCTTACCATGCTTCATTAAAACGCATCCTAAACCTTGATGAGAGGCATCATTATAAACTTCAAATCCTCCATTACCTGTAGGAATGGCTAACACTAGAGTAGATGTCAATTCATCTTTTAATTCATCAAAACTCTCTGACATGCTTCAAACCATTAAAATGCTACATTTTTTCGAAGTAACTTAGTAAAAAGAACAACTATAAGTGAAAAGCCCTTAATAAATTGATGATAATACCTAGTTAGTCTTAAGAAAACTCGAACTTATACAACCTCTTTTATTGCTTCATTTTTGTTTGGATCCACCTCTATGCCCTTTTCAAAAATTACATGTCCTAAAAATTCCACATGGTCAATCTAGAACTCACACTTGCTTAATTTAGCAAATAGTTATTTTTCTATCAAAATTTGCAATACAAATACCCCTTTTTCACTCCTTGAATACACCAGTATGTCATCAATGAACACAATTACAAATTTTTCTAAGTAAGGCTGAAACAGTTTGTTCATAAGAGCCATAAATGCAACTGGTGTATTAGTCAAACCAAATGGCATCACTAAAATTCATAATGCCTATACCTGGTTCGAAAAAGCAGTCTTTGGTATATTTGGGTTTGAAATTTTAAGTTGATAATCTCTTGATTTCAAATCAATTTTAAAAAACATACTCCTTATAACTGGTCAAACAGATCATTTATCATTGACAAAGGATATTTATTCTTCATATTAGCCCAATTCAGCTACTTATGATTAAGACATAACCTTATTGTCCCATCTTTCTTTTTAGCAAATAACACTGGAGCATCCCAAGGTGATGCACTAGGTCTAATGAATCCCTTTTCAAGTAGTTCTTATAATTAGATCTTTAATTCTCTGAACTTAGCTGGAGCCATCCTATAAGGTGGAATAGATATATATGTTATTCCTGAAACTAACTTAATTGTGAAGTCTATCTCCCCGTCAGGTGGAAAACTAGCTAAGTTGGCTAGAAACTCATTTACCACTGGAATATTCTCAAATAATTCATTTATGAACCTTGTGTTTACCACATGTGCCAAACAAGACTTACCACCTTTAATCATGCAAAAAGCCTTGATAGCATAAACTAGACATGCAAATACAATTTGTCTTTCTCCTTGAAACACAACCCTTGTCTGATTTGGAGATTCCAAAGTAACTTCCTTAGTAAAATAATTGACTATTGCATGATATTTGGACAACCAGTCCATACCCAGTATCACATCGAATTCACAGAGCAACAACAATACTAGATTAGCATTCAACTCAAAGTCATCATTGTGAATCACTCAGTCATGACATACCTTATCCATAATCATCACATCTCTCAAAAGAGTATTAACACATAGGTTAAAACCTAAAGGTTAATGCTTACTACACAATTTGGATGTCATGTTCAATGAAATGAATAAATGTGTGGAGCAAGGATCAATTAATGCATCAACTTATCATCTGATGGGTTGAGCTATGTATTGATAGGTATAACCTTTAGGTATATATCTATGTGTGTGTGTTTGGTGACTTATTATGCTAATGTTTAGGCTATTGCATGGCCCATGCATTTGACCATGCAAGAATACAAAGTTGATTAGTTAACAGCGTAGAATCCTGGCAACGGTTAAGTGTATGGGACATTCCATGGCCGATGCATCGGGTCCTGCAGATCGCTTGGAACAAATTTTCAAGATGTAAAAGGAGTCTTCCTTTTAAGCAACAAATAGACATAATGGGATATTCATTCGGACGGATGAGAGGCAAATCCAGAGAGAGAATTTCTGATCTATCATATACTTCAAATTTATGAGAGATTTTGGAAGATTTTAGAGAGTTTCACTTAGAATTCATTGTTTTAAGGCAAGATTGTTCTTTGGGATTTTCTTCTTCCAATTTCAATAGGTTTCTTCAATTTTGTCTATTCTTCTTCTTTTAGAATGAACTAACTTTCTTATTTTAGGATTAGGGCGAAAGCCCAACATTTTTTTCATGAATATATAAAAAGATTTTTTTTTCATAGTGTTGGATTTCTTGATTTAATGTTTTAAAGCTTGAATGACTTGAGTAAATAATGGCCATATATATTTAAGGCTTAAGATCCAAGATCATGGAATGAAAATGGAAGTCTAGAGTTAGTCATAACACACTAAACTAGAGAATTAATACCAAAAGAATGGGATTAATTTCTATAGATGTTTAAGGGATATTCATAAAACCTCATGCATTGTTATTGAGTTTTGAGACTATAAGAGTAGGCATAATCTCAGTAGTAATAGACTCAATTTTGCTTGAGAAAGATTATTGGATAATTTAGGAAATTCATCTTTAAGGATAATTTATTCACTCCAGAAATGAATTCTTCATGTAATTGTGAAGAGTGTTATGATGTAACTCAAATTCCCTATAAAATCAGTTGCATAAGTTTTCTTCCATTTAAATTATGTTGCCAATTTATTTTAAAATTTTAAATTTTTATCTCAATTATTATTCCATAATTTGGTTGCTATATAATAAGAAATTTTAGTTCTTTGGCACTTATGAAATTCAATCCTCGTGGAAACGATCTCTATTTTTCATTATATTACTTGAAGCTATTTGTACACTTGTAAGAGTTGTACACATAACAAGGTATTATTAGAAGTCTTCTATATCTTGTTGCCTCTAGGATAGATATCATGTTTAGTGTATGTTTATGTGTTAGATATCAATCTTATCTAAAAGGAATCACACTTGCATGTTGTGAAACATATTCAAAAGCACTTAAATCAATAAATTAGAATTTTGGTATTCTAAGGGATCCTAATTCAATCTTAGAGCATACTCAGATGCTAATTTTGTTGGATGTACCTTATATAGGAAAAATACTTCATGAATATGTAAATTACTAGAAGAATTCTTAGTTTCTTAGAGTAGTGAAAAACAAAATTCAATTATTTTGTGAATAACTAAGACAGAATATGTAATAACAAGATTGTGTTATGCTAAAATTTTATGGATGAAATAACACCTTGATTATAATGTTATTATAGATCATGCAGCCATCAAATATGACTATAGTAGTGTAATCAATCTAACAAAGAATCTTATTCAACATTCTAAAAGTAAGCATACAGACATTAGGCATCAATTCATGAGGGATCATATGAACAACGTAGATATTGTGTTGGAATTTATTGATGCTAACTATGAATTAGCAAACATTTTCACTAAAGCTCTTAATGATAAAAGAATGTAGTTCATCAAAGAGTGCTAGGCATGATTAATGGCAACATATTGTGCAACCACTTCTAAGTACATTTCTAATTCTCACTAGTAGATTAATGTTTGATTAGTTGTTATAAGCTTTGATTGATTTATTACACATCCAAACTTTGAGAGTTCATAACTAAAAGATAGATTATGGAATGTGAAAATTGATATGTCCAAATTCAGTTAAGTTCATAATGTTATAATCATTAGATTTAATTATACAAATTTATTAACAATCTTTGAAAGTTTTTCAAAATGTTTCTAATCAATAGAGATCATCCTTAAATGCTAAATATGATCATTGGGTGATAAAAGAATCATTAAAGGCTAAAAATGTTCGTTGAATGCTCTAAAGGATCATTTAGTTATATTTTGCAATGATTCACAATCATTGTAAAATCCTAAGAGTCATTAAAAGATTTGCTCAACGATTGTTATAAAAGGAACATGGTTTTTTAACAAGTTAGGAGAATTAAATGGCCCAATAGTTAGATATATAAGGATCTGTAAGGACGTTGCAATGTCAATTGTTAAGATTTCCAATTGTCATTTTTCTTTATTGTGTATTTCAACTCCTTCACACTATTTTTTCAAATTACTTTTTCAAGCCTTCAAAACCATAATCTTTATATGCCAGATTTTGTTATTCTTTACTCACATCTTGTAGAGTCTCTAAACACTCATCTAATATCAAATGCCCCTAAAATCAACTACTCCTAAGCGATTCAGGGAAAAGGCTAATTGTAACCTATAACCTGATTCTAGCCCCAGCACTGAGGATGGATTGACCTCTATTTTAGATGTTAAATGAAGAAGAAGCTTGTGATTGAACCACCTTCAGGTCCTTCAGCTCCTAAAACACTAAGGACAAGTCTTGAAGGTAAAGGCCAGACATATACCATAGAAATTGAAAAAGAAGCTCAAGTTAAGGTTCCTCAAAAACTTATAGCTAGACATCATTAAATAAGGTTCCCCAAACAACACCAAGCCAAATTAGGATTTAAAATAGCTAAGAGAAAGACTAGTGGTGGCAAATTTCTTAAGTAGAAGGTTATCAAGTAATATAAGCTTGTCGAGGAAGTTGGTGAGCTAATGCAAGATATTAGGTGGAAATTATTTTTGAGGATCATTGAATCTGCCCATACTAAGCTCACATTTGAGTTCACAACTACTATAAAAGTGTTGAATAATGACCGTGATAAGATAAATATTCTTAGGAGTATTCACTTTATACTTTTAGGCAAACCCTATAAGATGATTACTAAGGACTTCTCATTTTACTTTGAGGTAATTGAAGAACGATACTCTAAGTAATGTTGTATCTTTAAGTTAGGATTAAACAAGTTCCATTAGTCAATTACTAAAGGAGGCTCTAATTACAATCCCTCTAATAATAAGGCCTTAAGAATTAAAAGTCATGTATTTAGGATTGCTCATAGATTCATAGTTTGGAACATCAATGAAAGGGGGAAATAAAATGGGAATTGTACCATGCAGGATTTTTCTATCTTTTTGGTGCATGGTGAATAAAAAAAAAATTGGCACTCTTAGGTTGTTGATGGAGATAATGGAGTCACAAGTAGATGAGTCTAATGCTTTTGAGATGGCTCACTACATCATAAGCATTGCCAAGTATGTAAAGGTAATTCTTAAGACTAATGAAGGAAAGATAGTAGCAAACCTTGAACTGCAGTCTCTACTAGCAAATGAGGCTATTTGAGAAAAGACTCATATTGACAATAAAAAAAAAAAAGGCAAGAAATGGCCTTACAATCTCTACTAATGAGACAACAAAAATTGTTAAGAAGGCATCTCAAAACGTAGAAGACATTGTCAAGATAAGTTTAGAGGCAACTACTAAGATTGGCTCTACCTCAGCTTTAGTAGCTACTCCAGCACTAACAGTTGCCTCAACACAAGTGCTTACACCTTCTAGTCCTTCACCTCAAAAAAACCCCTCTTAACATTAAAAGAACAAGTATTCCAATAGCTAAGCATGATAAATGCCACTATTATAAGACTTGAAACCAAATTACATCTTTAAGTCAAGCAAACAAGATAGGACATAATTAAAGATGTGAATCAAACATTAGATTAGGTTATTGATGGTCTCAATCTCTACCATAATTTAAACTCTGAGGACAAACCTAACAATGACAAAACCATTGAAGTTGCCTCAAGTCATTCTCTTTTTAAACTAGAACCTAAAACCAATCCTAATCCCCTTATTCTAAAAGATTTAAATTAATTTTATTTGTTTATTTTTCTCTCTTAATGTTAAAATTTGCTAACAAATGGACATATATCTTAATTATCTATAATCTCTTTGTTATTGTATATACAAAATCATTATTAACAACTATAAGCAATCTATTTTTTAACATTTCTCATTACTCTTTTCACTATCCTTTTTTTTTTTTGTCTATCTCTTTTTAATAATGACAAAGAGAGATAAATCACAATGAGTATCATATAATAAAGAGGGAGAGATGATTAAATAATATGATGAGTATTTACTTAAGAAGATGAACACTTAAATAATTATATGTAAATGTATATTTGTATAATGACAAAAAGGAAGAAATAATGATTATATGTATAAGCATATTTATCAAAAAGGAGAAAAATATGCTTAAATGGATACTTAGAAGTATAACTTATCAAAATAAAAGATAATGCATATTCAATCTTCATATAGAGGAAGAGAATACTAAGAATAAAGGATAGAGTATTGCTTTTTAACATATCTTGAGATATATAATTACCTTAAACATAAGATTAAGAGGGAAACTTTATGTATATTACTTGTCATTATCAAAAGGGGGAGAATATTAAACCTTTTAGGTTCTAATTCTTACTTTATGATTATAAATAAAGGATTACTTCTCTAGCCTTTAAGTTTATTAAATTTAATCTTGTAGGCCCATCATGCAATATCTTAAAAATATTCAAGCAAAATAAACTAGCAAAGTTCAAAGTGAATAAGTCATGGAGTCAAGAAGAGTGCCTAGATATGCTAATGATTGTTGCACAATAAAATAGGTGTTGAATGAATAACAATTATTATTGAAGGAAATCAATGAGAGTTGAAAAATTCTAATGGAAATGGCTAAAGAATATTGTAAGTTCTAATGATGGTGGAAAATTTCACCAACAATCATTGAATAGAACAACAAGCATGGAAAGTATTCAACAATGGTTGAAAAATCTCAATAGAATTGCTCAAGTCTTTTATAAGTCCCAAAGACAATTGAGGAAATAACCAACAAGAATGAGCAAAAGTTAATGAGCATTGGAAGCTATGTCTAGATGCACTCCAATGACTAGAGCTAAAGAGTCTAACCATAGTAAACATCCCAATGAGGCATTGAATATCCTCAACAATCATTAAGAATTCACAAAGATGATGCTAATTTAATTAAGCTTAAGAAACTGAATCTAACGACTACTAAAAAAAAGCATGGATTAGACTTCAATAGGCATTTTACAGACTTCATAGTGGTGGATAAAAATAAAGGTATGATACTTAATGATCTTTGAAGCAAGATGAACTAGACATTAGACATTCAATGATCATTATGGTCATGCCAATGGTTGTTGATAGTGGTTCCAATGACTATATTGATAGTCTAATAAACATGTTCACTATGTTTATAAGATAGTTGCTTTTCCAACACTATATAAGGGTTAAAAGCTTAAAACTCAAATAGAGTAAAGTTGAAAAGGATAGAAAAATATACTTCAATTAATCTAAAGCTTCAAAGAGTAATCTTAAGTATCTTAAAGCTTAGTTGTTTGAACTAAGTCATCTCATAGTGCTTACAAGAGCTATCCTTTGAGGAGAGAAGAATACTATTTCTGCTACATCAGCAATATCAAAGTCCATCTCACTCAAGCAAGGCAAAGGGGTTACATCTCATTTGTAAAAGAGGTTAATTATAAGAGTATTCCTTTCTACTTGCTTATAATTTTTGTGTAACGATACTCTTAGGTTGGAGATAAACTATCTAAACCATTTCTATATGAAAGGTTTAAGATATTATCTTCAAACAATTTTGAAAAAAGTCTTGAATAGTGCCTATAAACTATTTGTTAAAGCATTTAGGTGGTACCAAGAACTCATCTAATGAAAGCTTAAGTGATGTTCGACTAAATTCATTTGAAAGTCATTATTTTGAGAAAATCTCTAGTGTTATCTAAAGGGGAGGACATAGGCTTAGTTTGAGCCTAACCTCTATAAATCCTTACATACTTGTGGTTGATTGACTTTCTCTATTTTTCTTGAAAAAAATTTAAACTTGTCATTGTCATATTCAACCCCTCTTTCTAGAATATCTTGAAATAATAATATCAATATGACCTATAAAATAACATTGCATAGATACATCAAAAGGTGATTTTCAAAATAAAATAAGGTCTTCATGAGCTCCAGAACTATCTACAATAATTAGACCAATAAACCAAAAAAATGTTTTAAGGAAATACAACTTGATCCATAAACCTTTATTTTAGACAAAAATAATAAAATAAAATCTTCATGTGAAATAAGTCATTTTAGTTCCTTAAATGCTCACAAGTTCTCAAGCTCATGAAAATTTTCACATAGGCAATTCATTGATGTTGGTAGGGCTAAATGTCAGCCTCTATCAATATCTTATGAACATTCTAATTAAATCAATGTTTTTAGAAGCAAACTGGATTAGTCGGTTTAACCAATAAAACAAAAAACCAACCAGTGATTCAGTTCGGTTCAATATAAAAAATTGGTCAGCTAAAAAACTAGTTAAAATAAAAAAAAATCAGACAACTAAAAAATCATCCAAAATTAGAAATCGGATTTAACTAGTACAAACTAAAACTACATTGTTTTGTGAAAAAAATTAAAAAATTACACTACTTTATTTCAATTTTAAATTTTAAAAATAGTTCTCATTATTTTATCATATTATATATTTTTGATAATTTTTTAAACATTTTTAAGTATTATTTATATATTATTTAAAAAATAAAAAATTTATTGAATCAAAGTGATTGAACAGGTCGAACCAGAAACCATCTAGCTAATCAATTCGATCTTTGATTCAATTTTAAAAACATTGGATTAAACCCATGCCTCTAGCTTTCTTCTTAAAATTTATTAAAGACTTTGAGTTTGTCTATTTTAGATGTCTAGAGGCTGCAACACAATTTTCATATGTATTTGGAGCCAATTCAAGAATATCTTGCCTAAGTGAGTCTCTATACATAATTTATCTTAGCATACGTACTTGCCTTCAATTTTATTTTTGTCTTTCCTATGAGGCAGATGTATTTACCCAATTTCCAAGTGATGCATAATGGTATTATGAGGAATGGTTACCGTTAACTCTTGTACCTCTCCTATTGCCACATCGAATGTTGAATTGAGTGGCTTTCCATTCATAACATTGATAATTGTCTGATGATGTTCATCATCGAATGTTGTAACATCACTCCTCCTTAATTGTAGAACTGGAATACACTTCAAGCATCTCCCTTAGCTTCTCAAATCTTCCTTTCTGAAGTCCCTTGCTTAGGATATATATAAGTTGATCCTCTAAGCTTTAATGGAGGATTTGCACTTTACCTTCTTTTTCTACTTCTCTTAAGAAATGATACTTGACTTTTATATGTTTTGTTTTCTCATGAAAAACTGAATTCTAGAAAAAACAAACTTGTTATCATATAGGACCTTAGTAGGCTTAGTTTGAGCTTGATTAAGATCTTATAACAGTTTCCTTAGCCACATGGCTTAGTTCACAGTAGTTCCAACTGCAATAAACTCTACTTCAATTATGGATTGAGCAACAGTTACTTTCTTCTTTGAACTCCAACATAACATAATTGAACTAATAGAAAAGTAATCGATAAAAGAACTATTCATATCATCCGATGAGCCTACCCAATCACTTTCAAAAAATCCCAACAACTTCACTATTGTGTTCTTTTATAAAGGATCCCATAGCCAATTATGCATTTCACATACCTTAATATTTGTTTTGCTACTAAAAAATGGTCTTCTTTAGGAGATTGCAAGAACCTTAAAAGAAAACTTGTAGCATGCATTTTATCAAGCCTAGTTGTTGACAAATATAAGAGGCAGCTAATCAAGTTTCTATAAATAGTAGCATCAATAGGCCTTGACTCATCATTTTTGCTAAGCTTGACACCTTGAACTGTTGAAATTTTTTATGTGGGTTAATATTAATTATGAATTGATTTTAATTATTTATAAAGTGGACTGAATAATATAGTTTATTGATTTGGGGTAAGCCCAATTAAAATGTGATCAATTGAGTTATGGGCTTGTGACATCTTTTGTGGGCTGATATGGAAGACGGTTAGTGTAGGCCTATTTTAACATGGACCTGTAATGGGTGGGCTTGTTAAAATTTATTATAAATAGGTTTGGTCTCCTCTCCTACCTTTATAACAAAAAACCCTAGTTGTTACACCCATTGTAGCTGTCTTTGAGAAGGTCAAGGAGAGAAAGACCTAGCTTCCATTTTCAACCGTTCTGACAAATTCTTCAAGTGGTTTAATTACATCATTCGTAATTATGACTCAGAACAATTTGGGATTCAACACGGAGACAGGTACGCAATTTGTTTTCGTTCAATTATTAGATTTTGGTGTTCTAAATTTATGTACTAGATCTTATATCAAATATATTACATCTGGTATTAGAGCATGGTTGTAATACATGATTTAGAACCCTAGATATTCTGTGTTGATAAAAAAAAATTATTATTATTTTGACAATTGATGTTGTTGTATGGATCTGCTATATATTGGTTTGCCCCTACCGTAACAAGTAATACGTTTAGTTCTGTTGGTTGATGAGGCGGCAAGGGCATCTAAAGGTTGCGGGTTCGACACCTGCTTTTGGCAAAATTTTTCCTTTCTACAATTTTTTTTTTATCCCCTTCCCTTTCTCTTTCTACAATTCCCCAGCCCCACCGACGACAACCACCCGCTGAAGTTTTGACTCACCTCGCACTGGAAGGCAAATATGATACAAGCGGCGAAACAATTGGTACCCATCGCCATGCCATTCCCAATCCGACATCGACCTTATCTTCGGATTTTTAGTAAATAACCACTTTCTGTTTGACATCGACAGTGATTGTTGGATTTGTTAGGTATCGATTGTTGAGTTTGTTGTGTTTGATGTCGGCTATGATGGTTGGATTTCTTGTGTTTGATTGTTGTTCGATTTGATGATTGTATGAGATTTGGCGATGGTGGCAGTAATAGTGGTGGGACGGAGGAAAAAGGAAGAGGAGAAAAGGGGAGAAGAAAGAAAAAAAAAACCAAAAGGACAGGGGAAGGGTGTCGTGGGTCTCGAACCCACGAACCCCCAGTCCCTACGCCTAAACTTTGCCGACTAAGCTAAGCAACTTTCACGTTAATTTCTTGTGCAGATAAATATCTAAATAATATGCTTATAATTCATGACGCTTCATGGTATATTTTAATTTTTATTTCAATAATTATTAATATATATATATATATATATAATTTTTATTTAGGTGGTTTATATACAGTTTATTATTTGGTGATATTAATTTTGCGATAAAATTAAATAAATAAATAATAAATATTTATTTATTTGTTTATTTTGCACATATATGAGAAAATAATTATGTGCTTAAAATTAGGGTATATTATGTTTGGTACCTTGTGTATTTTTGGAATATATATTTGTGTTCAGTATGTATTTTAATTGGGTTGTTATAAATCTCTAATTAAAAAATAATTTTATGGATTGATATAGGTGTTACTGCTAAAGTGAGACACCTATTGAAATTCGTAGAGTTGTTTTTAATTTTTGCGAAGAGATAATTCCAAAATTAATGTATTTAATAACATGCCTAAAGGGGGTTATCTGATACATTTATTTTGGAAGTGCTTGTTATGAAAAGAATATTCCAAATTAATGTATATAATAACATGCCCAAAGAGGGTTATTAGATGTATTGATTTTGGGAGGACTTGTTGACATGAAGCTATTTGTGCTTAGAGGAGCATTAGTCTAGAGAGTCTATCTGCCCAAAGGGGATAGATTTCTCGAAACCAGTGTAATCTCAGTTGTGTGCTTCATAACTAGAAATTTTACTGTATGTGCATGTTCTGCCCAAAGGGGAATATGTAGTGATGCCAAAATGTTCTAGATTGTGTAAATTGCAAATTTATTTTGTGTATAGCCCAATTCTAATAAATGCTTTTGTTTTGTTGCAGATAGTCTCATTTAGTCTCAACAACAGTACTGCGACTGTTAAACTTTTGACTAGCACTAATTCTAAAAGGTGGAAAGATGACATTTTATTTGTCCTGGGAATGGGTGAGATTGATTATGCCCTTTATGAAGACAAGCCTGCTAAACCCACCCATGAGAGTAATGTTGATAAAAAAGAACTGCATGCCAAATGGGAGAGATCAAATCATCTCAGTCTAATGGCCATGAGGAAAACTATTCCTGAATACCTTAGGAGTAGTTTGCCCATTGATGTTACTGCCAAAGTCTTTCTTGCTGCTGTAGAAGATAGATATTTTGTATTCGATAAGGCTGAGGCTGGGACCCTAATGAGTCGATTAACCAGTATGAGATACAACCAGAGTGGGAATGTGAGAGATTACATTCTGAATATGGTTCACCTCCAAACCAAACTTAAGGGTCTTAAACTTGAGATTTCTGATGAATTTATTGTTCACCAACCTTTAAACACCTTGCCTCCTGAATTCAGTCAAATTAAGACTGCTTATAACACCCAAAACACTACATGGACCATTAATGATCTTATAACTAAATGTGATGCTGAAGAAAAGAAAATCAGGAAAGAAAAGGGTGAAGTTGTTATGCTATTAACACATCCTAGGGCTGATCTTAAAAAGGATAAATGTAAGTTTAAACTTAATTATTATGCTCCTAAAAGAAATCAGAATTTTAAATGGCATGGTAAGAATCAGACCAAGAGAGGGGAGATTTTAGGAGTGCCCATAAAAGTAAGGTGAAATATTTCTTTTGCCATAAAGAAGGTCATATGAGGAAAGATTCTCATCAATTCACAGCTTGGCTAAAGAAGAGAGATGAAGGTATTCCTTTGGCTCACGTTTGCTTTGAATCTTATATGGTTGATGTACCACCAAATTTTTGGTGGCTTGATAGTGGTGTAACTATTCATGTTGCTATTACCTTGCTGGGGTTCATAAGCAAACGAAAGCCAAGTGAAAGGGAGTCCAAGCTTAGAGTTGGAAACAATTTGGAGATAGATGTTGAGCAAGTAGAAGTAGTTAGATTAGTCTTGGAATCTAGATTTTGGAGAACACTTTTTATGTTCCATCTTTTAGGAGAAATTTGGTTTATGTTTCTGTTTTGAACAAGATTATATATCATTTTGCTATTGGAAATAGAAAGCCAATATGTTTTTAGATTCCAAATTGATTGGTGAATGTGTTTTATTCAAAAATTTATATAGACTGTGTTTGGATAATGCGAAAGATTGTAAAGCCAACATTGTGGCCAAACAATCCTTAATTAAAGAAAAATCTTATTCATTATGGCACATACATTTAGGTCATATATCTAGAGAAAGAATTAGAAGACTAGTAAAAGATGACATTCTTCCTTCTCTTGATTTTGAGGATTTAGATGTTTGTGTGGATTGTATAAGGGGTAAATTGACTAAGAATAAAAAGAAAGGTGCTAATAAAAGTTTAGATCTTCTAGAGATTATTCATACTGATATCAGTGGACCTTATTCACCTACTATTATGGTAATAAATATTTTATTACTTTCATTGATGATTTTTCTCGTTATGATTATTTATACTTGATAAAAGAGAAATCAGAAGCTAGTGAGATGTTTAAAATTTTCAAAACTGAGGTTGAGAAATAATTGGGAAACGTCATTAAAATTGTGAGGTTTGATCGAGGGGGTGAATATTATAGCAAATATGATAAGACTGGTCAACATATGGGGGAGTTTGCCAAATATTTGCAAGAATGTGGAATAATTACTCAATATACAATGTCTGGTAGTCCTGAACAAAACAGTGTCGCTGAAAGACGTAATCGTACTTTGAAAGATATGATGAGGAGCATGATGAGTAGGTCTAACTTGCCTGAATTCTTATGGGGTGAAGCTATTAAAACTGCTCTTTATATTTTGAACTGTGTCCCAAGTAAATTTGTACCTAAAACATCTTTCGAGTTGTGAACTGGTAGAAAACCTAGTTTGACCCATTTTCATGTTTGGGGTTGTCCTGCTGAAGTTAGAATATATAATCCAAATGAGAAAAAGACTGATCCTAGAACTACTCGTTGTTACTTTATCAGGTACCAACCCATTCTAAAGGATACAAGTTCTATTGTCCTACACGTGGCACAAGAATTGTAGAATCTTTGACTGCGAAATTTTTTGAGATGGATTTTGCTGATCTAGACATTTCTCAACCGCCTGTTTGTGGTGTACAAAATGAAATTGCAGCCATTCCTTTACCTTCATCACATGAAAGGATTATAAGGGTTCCTATTCAAGTAGGTGGTGGTGGTGAGGGTGCAATTGATCTTCCTCCTCCTGTTGATAATCCTCCGGAGCCTGTTATAGCTGAACCATTACCTATTAGAAGGTTTGTTAGAGCGAGAAGGTTAGCAATTCTAGATGATTATGAGGTTTATCTTGGTGAATATGATTATAATATAGGTCATGATATTGATCATGTATCTTATGATGAGGCTGTAAATAGTATTTGTTATGAATTCTAGATTAATGCTATGAAAGATAAGATGACATCAATGAATCATAACAGAGTTTGGAAACTAGTGGAACTTCTTTCTAATAATAAACTCATAGGTTGCAAATGGGTATACAAAACCAAGAAGGATTCTAAAGGAAAGGTTGAGAAGTTTAAAGCTAGATTGCTTGCTAAAGGGTTTACACAGCGTGAAGGTGTTGATTATAATGAAACTTTTCCCCCTATTTCTTCTAAAGATTCTTTTAGAATAATTATAGCCTTAGTTGCTCATTTTGATTTAGAATCACATCAAATAGATATCAAGACGACATTCTTAAATGACGATTTGGGTGAGGAAGTTTATATTGTGCAACCGAAAGGTTTTAAAGAAAGTGGTAAAAAGTGGTAAAGAACACTTAGTTTGTAAACTAAAGAAATCTATTTATGGTCTCAAACAAGTTTCACGTCCATGGTATCTCAAGTTTGATGAGATAGTTAATTCACTTAATTTCACAGAGAACAAGATTGATCAGTGCATTTATCATAAGATCAGTGGGAGTAAATTTATATTTCTTGTTCTTTATGTTGATGATATTTTATTAGCTAGTAATGACGTGGGAATGATTTGTGAAACTAAATAGTTTACTCTCTACGACTTTTGATATGAAAGATCTTGGAGAGGCATCTTTTGTCTTGGGTATTGAGATTCGTCGTGATCGATCCCGTCATTTACTAGGTCTTTCTCAAAGGACATATTGATCGTGTGCTCAGTAGATTTAATATGCAATCTTGTAAAAGTGGTGATACTCCTGTGGTGAAATGAGATAAATTTAGTAAGGAGCAGTGCCCTAAAACTGATATAGAAAGGCAAACCATGATTAATATTCCTTATGTAAGTGTAGTTGGTAGCTTGATGTATGCCCAGGTGTGTACAAGACTAGATATTGCGTACATTATCAGTGTTCTTGGTCGATATCTTTCTAATCCTAATTGGGATCATTAGGTAGCTGCTAAGAAGGTAATGAGATACTTGCAAAAGACAAAGGATTATATGTTGGTTTATAGGCGTGTGGATGATCTTGAAGTGGTGGGGTATTCAGACTCTGATTTTGCAAGCTGTCAAGATGATATGAAATC
>CATIWR010064029.1:0-19574 GCA_949677035.1 Omphalea diandra | reverse complement strand
TCAAATTTCCTAAGATTATCCTTGGTGTTTAAAATATAGTACTTACATCTAAATACTCTTAGGTATGATATCTTAGGTTTTATACCATTTCATAGCTCATAAGATGTTTTATTGAGAATGGGTCTTTTAAAAACTCTATTTGCAATTTAACATGTAGTGTTAATGGCTTCAACCTAAAAGTAATTTGGTAGAGAATACTCACTGAGCATTGTCCTAGCCATTTCCACCAATGTTCTATTTTTCCTCTCTACAACACCATTTTGTTGTGGTGTTCTAAGAGTTGAAAAATTATGATAAACTCCTTTCTCCAAAAAATAATTTTTAAAAGACTCATTTTGAAATTCCTTTCCATGGTCACTTCTAATAGAAGATATAAAGTAACCTTTTTCATTTTGAACCCCTTTTGCAAAGCTTTTAAAAGTATCAAATGAATCATTCTTATGAGCTGGAAAGGATACCTAAGTAAACCTAAAGTAGTCATCTACAAAGACTAGTGCATAATACTTTCCACCTAAGCTAGCACTTCTAGTGGGTCCTATCAAGTCCATATGAAAAAGTTAAAGGGGTCTAGTTAAACTTACAACATTTTTGGCTTTGTGAGAGGCATGGTGTTTCTTCCTCATTTGGCATGGACCACATGTCTTGACTTTGGAGAAGTTTAGCTTGGGAAGTCCTTCCACTAACTTTCTTTTAGATAGGCTTTGAAGAAGATCCATGCTTGCATGTCTAAGCCTTTTATGCCACAACCAAGCTTCATTGCTCTTAGACATAAGACACTTAAATGATTGATTAGCCAAATTGCCTAAGTCAATTGAATAGGTATTTCCTTTCCTTTCACCCTTGAAAATAACCTCATCATCCACTAAAGTAGTGACTCGACATTCTCTAGAATCAAAGGTGACTTTGTTACCTTTGTCACACAATTGACTTACACTTAACAAATTATGTTGTAAGTCACTAACTAAAAGAACATTATCAATTAAAGAGCAACCATTCTTACCAATGGGTCCAATGCCAATTACCTTACCTTTGGCATTGTTACCAAATGTGACATCTCCACCTTTTTTTTCCTTCAATGTCATGAATAACTTCCTATTTCCAGTCATATGCTTGGAATATCCACTATCCACATGTCAATTGCTTGATTTGATGGCTGCCACACTCCCCTACACAATAAAAGTGAGTTACCTTTTCTTAGGTACCCAAGTATACTTGGGTCCTTGAGGGTTAGAAGATGAAGGGTCCTCTACTTTGAGGTGAGCCTTCCTAATATAGTAATGAATATTAATGTGTCCAAATCTCATGCAATAATGACATTAGAGTTTAGATTTGGGAGTCTTTCTCCTATGCGCATATTTAGTATGAGTGGGAGGCCTTCTCATACTTTGGCCATGTGAATGCATGCATGTACATGTATGATGAGTAGGAGTAGATAATTTTTTTATGAGAATGACCATACTATTTGTTGTACATGTAGGCATGGTTAGCTCTTTGAGTCTTGGCTCTAGAGCTTGAGGGAGCCTTTCCTTTGCCCTTAGGCTTAGGAGGCTTAGTGCTAGGAGCACTTTTCTTCCCAATTACCTCAACCCTTGAGGTTTGAGGTTCTAAAGATCTAACAAATGTAGTTTGAGATGATGATGAGGCTCCATTGAAGCCTAGACCATGTCTAATTAGTGGTGGTCTTTGTGACATAATCAATGTGTCCAAGGCTTCTTTTCCTTTATGAAACTTGGAGATTGAGCTTCTAAGCTTAATGACTTCTCCCTTGAGAGAGTCATTCTCCTTTCTTAGAGAAGCCATAGAAGAAGATGATGTAGAAAGACTATCCACAGATTTTTTGAGCTCATCATTAGATGCTCTCAATTCTCTTACAATGTCATTGAGGGATTTATAATCATCCTCTAGCTTTTAATATTTTCTTTTGTAAGATTTCATTTGTGACTTGTATTTGTCACATCTCATGGTTAGAACCTCTAGAAGCTTTTCATCAATCTCATCAAATTCAAAATCAGAATTAGAATGAGATGAAGAATTGACCTCATTAGTAGCATTTTCTTGTGCTTTGAAACAAATATTGGCAACTTCTTATTCTTCCTCTTCTTCACTTGAGCTATAATCCCAAGTGGCTGAAAATCTCTTCTTCTTTTCCTTGTCCCATCTCTTCTTCTTCTTCAATTTGGGACACTCATACTTGATGTGGCTTTGCTTGCCACATTCATACCAAGTTACATCATTGGATTTTTCTCTTGGATTAGGAGTTGTCTTCTTGAAGGCTTTTCTTTCTTTTCTTCATTTGATCAACTCCTTTATCCTCCTTGAGAGCATTTTCTAACTCCTTTTCTTCCTTTCACTTTCTTCATCACTTGAGGTAATTTCTACCTCCTTCTCTTTTGTTAAAGATTTAAGAGCCAGGGTTCTTTTTTCTTTTTCTTGTTTATCTCCTTGGCCTCTTAGCTTCTTCATTTGTTCATCATTTTGTAAGGCCAACTCATGAGTTAAGAGTTTGCCTATCAATACGTCTGTTGGCATTTTCTCAATCTCTGTATTGGACTCTTGGATGCTGCACACTCTAGCACCAAATTTATCTAAAGGAAGAGTTTTGAGGATTTTTGTGTTTACCTCATAGTTTGTGAGAGTCCTTCCAAATTTCTTGTTATTGGTGACGATAGATAGGAGCCTATTCATCATATCAGTGATGCTTTCATTATCCTTCATCATAAATAGCTCCCATTCGGTCACGTACATCTCTGACCAACTTGACTTGACTAGTGTTGTGCCTTCATGGTAGTTCTCAAGTGTCTTCCAAATGACATGTGCTATTTGATAATGTTGCACTTTTCCAATCTCTTCTCTAAAGAGAGAGCTTAAAAGAATGATCATTGCCCTCTTATTTTTGCCATTTGATCTCCGGTAAGCTTTAACCCATTCTTCTCTTGGGATAAGTTCTTCAATTCCATCCACTACCTTAATGGGTGGCTTCCATTCCTTAACAACCACATCCTAGAGGTCTACCATATATGTGTCAAGATAGATTTTCATTCTATACTTCCAATGAGTATAGTCGATTCCATCAAAATGAGGCTTGAGGTGTGAGTGGATTCCCTATTGTGTCATTGATCTTATCTCACCCAATTAAGGCTAGAATGTGAGGTTTGGCTCTGATACCACTTGTTGACCCTAGGCACCAATAAGGGGGGGAGGGGGTTGAATTGGTGTATAAAAATTAAAACAAGAAAGTAAGAAGGATAATGAGTAGAAGAAAGACACATGATTTATAGTGGTTCGAGTATAATGGACCTTACGTCCACTCCCCAATTCTTTGAAATTGGGTGTTCCACTATCTTCAAATGGTGTTTCTAAGCTCACACCTAACTTTTACACTTGTGTTTTCAAGGCTCACATAAAAACATTTACATTTGTGTTTTTGAGCCTCATACAATAACCTCTTTTAGTGCTTTTATAGGCTCACACTACAACCTTTACAAATGGTGTTTATATTCACACCAAACAATCACCTAAAGAAGATAAAAGATTGAGTAGCAAAATTGTAAGAGTTTAGATTACAAATTAATTAATTCTTTTACATTTACATATGTTTGGTGAGGTATTTATAGTCTTTACCCACCAAAGAGACGTTGCAATAAAACTGGTAGCAAATCTCTAAAGTATGTTAGGTAGATTTTACATTAAATGTTTGTTAGGCTTTATTTGCGGTCGCTACTACTCTTTTGAGGTCTTGATTTTCCAATTTTTCATATGGGAGCCCAAAAATGTGACGAAAATCCCCATTTATGTCTAACGGCTAGTCCACGTGTCATCTTCTCATTGGTTCACCAGGAAAATATAGTTGTTGCCTTTCATCTCACGGCTAGCCCAAAAGTAGCGGTCACAATTTTTCTTATACAGGCCGCGACTTAGGACATAAATTTGTCTGTCAAAATGTTCATCTTCTTCTTCATGATTCGCAGTCACTACCCACAAGTTGTCATCGTGATTTTTATCTTCCAACGGTCACCTAGGACACTTGTCATGTTGTGGTTATGGACTTGATTCCCTCTTAAGTTACTTTGAAATTCGCAGTCACGACTGAGGCGTGACACACATCGCAAATTTACTTGTCTAATTTTTCAACCTTTCTTAGTCTAATTCGCAGTCGCAATTTATGAAGTTGCAGTCACAAATTAGGAGACACTTTGCTTTCTTTAGAGATGATTGACTTCATCCAACTTCAAATTTAGAGACTAACTAAAAACTGTAAAACAACACTTAATTGAAACATTAGAATTGATCAATCTCCTTTGTCAAGATTAAAAGAGGTTTAAGACTTAGGATTAACCATTCTAGTCCAACAAATGGTTATACAGGGTCGCATAACATAAGGATTGTAAGGATTTAAAGACCATGCCTTGAATAAAATAATAAAAAATCTCATTGACTATGAGATAATTCTTAATGAATAAGCATTATGCACATCAGAGAAGATAGTGAGAGTTACACTCAAGGATATTTTTAAATATTCAAGTTTCAATGATAAAGAATTAGATGAACAAGAGATGGCTTTCATGACAAATGAATTTTAGATAATATTTGTAAGAGGCTCATTTAAAGATAGGGAAAGAACAAGTTTGATTAAGTGGAATGCTATGGCTATGGGACGTTTTTAGTCACGTCAAGATCGATTGGCCCAAGGCCAAATTTGAGAAAAAAGAAAAGAAAAAGAAGAAGAAAGCATATAAAATTACTTGGGATGATTCAAATTCCTATAAACTTAGCTAAACCTATAAAGGGCTAACAAAGGTAAGAATAGAAAGAGCTTATCTTTGTTTCATGGCCATTAAGGAAAGCTTTCCAAATGAGGTGCTATGAGCACAAGATTTTTTTATTATTAAGATGTGAGCCTGATGATTAGAACCATGTTAATTTCATCATAAAAGGATGGTGGTAACTATGTTTAAAAGGACGCAAAAACTTGGATAAATCTTAAATCAAACCCACCCCTCAAGCAAAAGGAATTATTTAAGAACTTTAGCAATAGGAAGATAAGTTGGTTGTAGGTGGTTACATAAATGCTAGCTTCCAATCTGACAAGGATGACTTTTAATCGCAATCAGGTTATGTGTTCTATTTGAACGTAGGAACAGTGAGTTGGAGAAGTTAAAAGTAAGACACCATTATCGATTCTACAATAAAAGCTGGGTATATAGCCGCTTTAAAAGTAATTAAGGAAGTTGTTTGGATCAAAAATTTATCACCATACTAGATGTTGTTCGTGGCATTTAAAATCCGATGGACTTGTATTGTGATAATAATGAAGCCATAATATAGGCTAAGGAACCATGATCGCATCAATGATCCAAACACATACTCAGGTGTTTTCATCTCATTTGAGAGATCATTGAGATGAGATATATGAAGATATGTAAAGTGTCAACCAATGACAAAATTGTTGATCTATTTACCAAACTACTATCATAGCCAAAACATGGGAGTCTTGTTAGGTCAATGGGTATTAGATACATTTTTTATTAGGCGTAATGCAAATGTGAGACTGTTTGTTATATACCCTAGACCAATTTTGTAATGGATATTTTATTAATGTCATAGTTGCTTTTTTTTTTTTATCAAATTGTGTTCATAGCAAATGATAAATTTCATAAATAGGTAATTCTGCTTAAGGTCATCAAATATGTGACTTGATGGTAAAGCCCTTAAGTCTAGAAAGTTCTATTCTAAATTGTCCCTAGTCGATCGTTATTATTGGGATAATAAGGAATAAAGACTAATATATGTTTTGGTTGATGACTATATTTTATAGGTCACGGATGTGAGATATTAAGTCAAACACATAGACACTTATTTGAGAAACATTATATTGGACTGACTGTGAGAACACTACATAGATAAACTGTCATAAGTGATTCTTATGCAATAGTACTAACGTAATCATTTGACCTAAAAATCTTCATGGATTCCAATATGACGGACTTCGTGTTTTGACATAGTCCAATATTATCTTTTAACAGGATGATCATACAGACTAGTAATAGACATAGAGTAAATCATATAGAGGAATATGAGTGATTGATAAGTAATTTGTCCATCATGTATTTATAAGAAATATATCTCTAGGCCCCTCAGCAAGTTAGAACGAAAAGATTACATGGCCATGCGAAAATGAATGGATAAAGTTATCAATGTCATTTTACATGAATCTACTTCATAATGGAGAAACAATCGAGCTATATAAGGATGTCATGATCTATGCCTTATGTTCAATTGATATATAATGTGATAAATAAATTATAGTGTTATTTGTAAGATAGATTAGGTTAAATTATTGACTTTCACATAATTTGGATAGTCATAGTATCTTGTTAGGGGCTACTTATGACTTGTGGGTTGGAAATGGATTTTGGGTCATTACCAACATTATATGAACTTATAGGGCTGCACACTTTGAACAAGCCTAAAAGCGAAATTGTGTTTACTGCTCTTTATTTATAATTAAGATAATTAGAGATATTATTTAAATTATTTAGGTATATGTTTTATTATAAAAGTTAAAATCAAATAGGATATTATCTTATTTATATCTTGTAAGATACAAATTTAGCATAAATATCTTAATGGTTAAGATAAATATATGTTTTTAGGATTTTTTAAGACAAAAAGTGTGCATTCATGTTACCTTCATAAACACAAAAAAGAGTCACGTTAAACCTTGTTACTGGGACACTATTCAATTTGGAGATAACCTATTAGTATGGATACTTGTATAGGACATTCACCCTTTAGTAATGTCTAGATCCAACTCAAAGCTTGACATAAGATGTTATCGGTATAAATCCTCCCTTAGCTTCCAATAGAACTAAGACTTTTATTTGAATTATTAGGTTTTCACATCCTTCTTATTGATTTAATTGAATTGCATGAATCCTTAGTGGGTTTTGTATGTTTAAAAACTTCTATTTTTTCATTATGCTTGTTCTACAAAACCTAATGCTATTAATCACATGTAAATGAGATTTTTTAAAACAAGAATGAAATCTAGCATATAAGCATACACTATATATGATATCAGGTTTAGAAGAGGTAAAATAGAGAAAAGAGTCAATCATACCTCTATATTTTTGCTCATCTATAGCCTAATCTGATTCATCCTCATGAAGTTTGATTATTGATCTCATTAGTGTCTTAACACTCTTTCATCCATCTATCCAAACTTCTTGAGTAGCTCTTTTTTATATTTGTATTGGTTGATGAAGTTGCCTTCTTTGAATTACTTGATTTGTAGACCAAGGAAGAACTTAAGCTCTTCCATCATGCTCATCTCAAATTCCCTAGTTATCCACAATAAAATCCTTACAAAGAGATTCATTAGTAGCACCAAAGATAATATCATTAATATAAATTTTAACAATTAAAGTAACATTATTAATAGAGTCAACCTTACCCTTTTAAAAATCATTTTTCAAAAGAAATGAACTAAGCCTATTATACCAAGCTTTAGGAGCTTGTTTCAATACATATAAGGCTTTAATTAGTTTAAAAATATGGTTTGGAAATGCATGCTGCTCAAAACTCAGACATAAACTTCCTCCTTAATAAAACTATTTAAAAATGCACTTTAACATCTATTTGAAAAAGTTTGAAATTCATATGACATGCATATGTAAGAATCCTAATTGCCCCTAACCTTGCAAAATGGCAAAACTTTCATCATAGTCAATGCCTTCGTCTTGGTTTTACCTATTGGAAACCAATCTAGCTTTATTAGTAATGATGGAACCTTGCTTATTTAACTTATTCCTTTACACCTATTTACATCTAACAATCAGATGCTCTTTGAGTATTGGAACAAGCTCCCAAACTTTACTTCTCTCAAATTGGTTGAGTTCCTCTTACGTGGTAATTATCTAATAATCATCATCAAGAGCCTCATCAATTAATTTTGGCTTAATTTGAGAAACAAAAGCAAGATTATTATCTATGGCATTAAGTTGAGCTCTAGTGTTTATACCCATAGAGGTTTCCCTAATGATGAGTTTATTTGGATGGTTCTTAGAGTACCTTTGGTCTTTAGATAGCTATTGAACTTAGTCCTTCTCTTATTATGGTTGAGCTTATTAAATTTCTTGAGGTTATTCTTGTTCTTCAACTTCCACTACCTTTGCGATGAAGTTAATCTCAAGCTTCTCAAATTCACCTACAAGATTATCAAAAGAGAACTTTTTCAAGATCAAGTTTACTAGATTCATAAAAAACAGTATTCATAGTCTCATTAACTGCCATAGGTTTTTATTAAACACCTTACATGCTTTGCTAACGGTGGAATAGCCTAAAAAAATATCGTAAACATCAGATTCTAGACCTTTGGATATAAAAACTGATAATGAAAATCACTAAATACATCCTTACAATGCAAAAGGAAATTGCCAAAGAGAGACAGAAGAGCCTTTGGAGACTTTGGAGAAGCCTAAAACCAAGCCTAAAAACAAAGGAACAAAGCAAAGCCCACAACCACAACCAAATTGCCAGCCTGAGCATATGAGCCATATAACCCATTAAGCAGGGTTGTACAACCCTCTCTTAAATTCTATCCCCTAAAACCTTTTGAAATTGGTCCCCTCATAACCCTAGGATTGTACAACCCTAACAGATGGATGCATAGTCCATTCTTAGTTGTACAGCTTACATGTAAACCTTAATTCTAGAAGATGCATTTCCCTCTCTGTGATTGGATGAAGACAAGTTACAACCATAGCCATTTCTGGCTCTGTACATTCATCCATCATCTATAAATACCCCATCATTTAAATAGTGGGGCGAGGCTCGGGTAACCCTAAAAAAATTTTGCCAAAATTCACTCTCAAACTACACTTAGCATAGAAACCTTAAACCCTAACTTACCTCAACTCATTCCAAGGTAGAACAAGGCCTTAATCTTGCATCTCTTATGCATTCCTTAACATTTTTTAGGATATTAAATACATGGTGTGCCTTTGAGGGCAAAAGAACATCAAGAAAGGCATATAAAACCCCCATATTCCTTTCCTCATCTCTTCCCTTATTTTTCTCTATCTGTTTAAAAAAAAACATAAAGTTTGGGGGCTATGCAACCTTGATGCAGCTATGCAACCCACTATTCTAGGTTGTACAACCTTAATAATAGGTTATACAACCATAATTTCCTAGGTACAGTTTTGCAAAGTCTTTCTCTTTTCATCTGAGTTTCCTTTTATCAAGACAATCTTTTATGTTTTTTTATCACTCTAGTGGCAAAATAGGGTGAGGCTAGATAGCCAAAGATGCCATATTCACTTCAAACAAAGAGTTTTGATGGATTTTGAAAGGGGTTTTCATGGTTTATGCAATCTTATTATTCATGTTCTTTCTTATTGATTTAATGGTGGTTTTGGTTTTATTTTAACCATTTGAGGGGAGTGACCAAGTGAGGAATTTAAGGTTCCAATGATCTTGAGAGCCCTTCCTGTGTTTATGTTCATGCTTAAAGAATGTGAATAGTGCTTTGGCCATGCAACCTTCCTCCTCTCCACTTTGTTCTTACATCTTTGTTTAATGATGATTTTAGTATTGTTTTAATCATTTTAGGGCAGTGACCAAGTAAGGAACTTAAGGTTCCAATGATTTTGAGAGCCCTTTTGTGATTATGTTTATGTTTAGAAAAAACAAGAAGTGTTTTGGACTTGCAATTTCCCCTTTGGCTAGTGGCATTCTAACCCTCGTGATGGTTAGTAATGTCTATGGATGCCTAGCTCTTTTCAAGTAACAAGAGGGAGGGTTCATCAATCTTAAGACCTTTTTTGTAATGATTTAGCCTTAGGCCATTGAAGATCCTCCAAATGCCTTGCATTACATGTTTACCTCTTTTGATGTTCATGATTCATGTATATTGATCTTGCTTTGTTTGTTGATTTGTGACATGGGATTATGTTTATTGCAGACTTCATGATTAGACACCTTTACATGGGAGAGATTGTAATATGTGTTATGTTCCTTCTCTATGTTTTTAGTCTATTTGATTTACCCTATGTTCCTTTCACTTACTAGTTCTCTTCTTTGGGTGTAGGTGTTTTTACTTAGGTTAGACCATGAATTTGGTCTTGATCATCATCCCCTATGATTATGGATGATTGCGATGAATGGATGTATAGAAGTACATGATAAACCTTATGCCATGTTACATGATCCACCATGCCTTTTTTCGTTGTGTATATGATGTATGAATGTATGGATATGTATGATGATCCCTATGCCATAATGCATGATCCCACTTCCTTTTGGATTGATAAAATGATTTAATTGGTTTGATTGTGCTAAAGGCATGCTTAGGATCATTAATCAGACTAATTAATAACTTGATTAAGATATTAAAAGTGAACCAAAGATGCCTGAAGGCCGAATCACAATATCCGAGTGGTTTAGAAGTGTCTAACCTTTTTCATAAGCCATACTTAATTCTTGAACCCAATTTTGATAAGTGAAGATCAAATGAGCCTTCTAATTAACTTAGATTTGGTTTAGATTTTACCTTCTTCATATTTTTATCCCGACCAAAGTTGAGTGGCGACTCCACATTTTTTAGGGATAGTGCCAATAGATCATCCTGCTTTAATCCCCCGATGACCATCATTTGGACTAAGGATTTTGAAATCACGTAAGGCTTAAATAGACCCCTATTGGTCCAACCACATGCCATATCTTAGGGTCATTACTAATATAAAAAACCATCATCCTCTCGATCCCTCATTCAATAATAAAAGGATAGAGTCACAAACAAGATTCCCCTTGTTCAAGCGAAATAATCTAGACACTCATAAATGCCTTCATCAGTTTTGGAGGCAAATTTGTAATATTATCTTTAGTGTTTAAAATGTAGTATTTGCACCCAAAAACTCTAAGGTACGAAATTTTGGACTTTCTTCCATTTTATAGCTTATAAAAGGTTTTGTTCAAAATTAGTTTTTTTAAAAACTCTATTTGCAATCTAATAAGAAGTGTTAATGGCTTTGGCTTAAAAGTAATATAGGAGAGAATACTCATTGAGTATAGTTGTAGTCATCTCCACCAATGTTCTATTTTTCTCTCTACAACACTATGTTGTTGCGGTGTTCTAAGAGCTAAAAAAAACTTGACAAATTTTATTTTCTAAATAATAATTTTTAAAATTCTCATTTTGAAATTCCTTACCATGATCATTTATATACTAGAAATGAAATAGACTTTTTTTATTTTGAAATCTTTTTGCAAAACTTTTAAAACATCAAAGCATCACTTTTATGAGTTAAGAAACTAACTTAATTAAAGTTAGAGTAATCATTCACAAACACATATGCATAATGCTTATCAAGTTGGCCTAACCAAGTCCATATGAATAAGTTAAAGAGGTCTAGAAATACTTATAATATTTTTAGCTTTGAAGGAGGATTGGTATTACTTCCCCAGTCCACATGTCTTATCCTTGATGAAATTGAGCTTTACTTTAGAAGACCATTTACTAAATCTCCTTTAGAGAGGTTTTGAACAAGTTCCATGCTTACATGCCTAAGTCTTCTATGCCAAAGCCAAGACTCATTGGTAATTTGAATGATTACTTAACTAAATTGTCTAAGTCAATTATATTAGTATTTCCTTACCTTTCACCTTTAAATACTATATTGTCATCTATCAAGATAGTGACAAGGGATTTTTTAAAGTCAAAGAAAACTTTATTATCCTTATCACATAATTGACTTATATTTAGCAAATTATATTTAGATAATCAACAAGAAAGACATTATCAATCAGAGTCACATAATTGACTTATATTTAGCAAATTATGTTTAGATCATCAACAAGAAAGACATTATCAATCAGAGGGTAACCCTTCTTACCAATATTAGCATTGTTTTTAAAGGTGACATTGCTACCTTTTTTCTCTTTAATAGGTGTAAAAAGTTTTGGATCTCCTATCATATGCTTTGAGTACCCACTATCCACATGCCAATTGTTTTCATCATTAGTGGATTTAAAGTATTCCTACATAATAAAAAAAAATCATCTTTGTTTAAGTACCTACGTATACTTGGGTCTAGGGGGTCAGGCTTAAAAAAATCGTTAAGTTTGAGGTAAGCCTTCCTAATGTAACAAAACATATTTATTTGTTAAATTTTAATTCAATAATGGCATTAAAGTTTCAACATATTAGTCTTCCTCTTTTGAGCCACTTCGGTATGACTAAGGGGTTTTCTCATACCATTACTATATGCATGCATTTATGAGTAAGAATAGTGAGGAGTAGGTGTGTGCTTATGAGCATACCTCTTACTATACATGTATGCATGATTAACTTTTGAAGGCTTAGCTCTTAAACTTTGATGTGCCTTCCCATTACCTTTGGGCTTGGGAGGTCTAATAGTTAGAGAACTCCTCTTTTCAACAACCTTTATATTAGACATTAAAGGTGTAAAAGCTTTGATGAAGTAGGAGGAGAAGGTTTGGATGTTGAAACTCCATCATAGCCTAGGCCATGTCTCATGATAGGTAGCCTTTATAATACAACTAATGTATCCAAGGCCTTCTTCCCTTTATGAAATTTTGAGATGGAATTCCTTAACTCAATCACTCTCAATTTTAAAGAATCATGAAAGAAGGTTTTGTAAATTTGTTCTAAAGATTTCTGAAGTTCATCGTTAGATGATCTTAAGCTAGAAACAAGTTCATTTAAACTTTTAAAATCTTCCTCTATTTGAGAACATTTTTTCTTATAAAACTTTATTTTGGATTGGTATTTATCACATCTCAAGGCCATAGCTTCTACAAGCTCATCTTCATTATCAAAACTATTTTCATCACAAGATTGGAAAGAATAGCTTACCTCATTAGAAGCGTCATCTTGAGCCATGAAGCAAAGGTTGGTAACTTCATTCTCATCCTTTTCTTCACATGAGTCATCATCCTAATTTACCATAAAACCCTTCTTCTTTTCCTTGTCCCACTTCTTTTTCTTCTTATTTAGCTTGACATAATTGAATTTAATGTGTCATTGCTTGCCACATTCATAGCAAGTTACATTATTTTTCTTCTCCTTTTTGTAATTGGATGATGTATTTGCTTGCCACATTCATAGCAAGTTACATTATTCTTCTTCTCCTTTTTGTAGTTGGATGATGTCTTTTTTAGGCTTCTTCCATCTCTTCTTTTCCTTATTAACGCCTTAGTCCTCTTTGATATCATAACAAGCTCTTCTTCCTCTTTGTCTTTTTCATCAGAGTCACTAGTGTTTGCCTTAATTTCTTGCTTCTTTGTGCTAGTTTTAAGAATAAGAGCCTTTTTTCTTCTTTTTTCTATAATCTTTTTTAGCTCTCCATCCTTCTTGATCGTCATTTCATGAGTGAGTAGCTTACCAATGAGGACATCGATTGTAATTTTAACAATGTCTTCATTAGCTTCTTCTATACCAATAATCCTTGCTCCAAACTTCTCTAAGAAAAGATCATTGAGAATCCTGAAGTTAATATCCTTTATGGATATATAACTTTTAAGCTTCTTTATGTGCTTGACAATGGCAAAAAGTATATTTATCATATCAGTGTTGGTTTTATTAGAATTCATTATGAATAGCTCATACTTTATCACATACATATGGATCTTACTTGATTTGACTTGTGAGGTGCTTTCATAATAGTTCCTAAGGCTTTCTAAATTTCATTGGCACTTTAGCAATGTTGAACTCTTCATATTCTTCTTTTGAGAGAGCACTAAGAATGATTGTCATGGTTCTTTTATTCTTGCCATTTGCCTTCCTATGTGCTTCAACCTATTCTTCTCTTGAGATAGGCTCTTAAAATCCATCTGCCATTTTGATGGGTGTTCTTTATTCTTTTGCAACACTATCCCATAAATCAATAAGGTTACTATCTAGGTACACCTCTATTTTATACTTCCAAGGAACATAAGCATTTCCATCAAAGCAAGGTTTGAGGTGAGAATGAATCCCTTCATTGTCCATGATCTTTACTTAAGTAATTAAGGCTAGTTTTTGAGAATTAGCTCTTATACCACTTGTTGGCCCTTGGTCACTAAGAAGTCAGTTGAATTAGTAGTGAATTTAGATTTTTAAAGTTAGTAGATGATTGAAAGATGAAAAAGAGAAAGGAAAGAAATCAAGACACAAAGGATTTATAGTGGTTCAAGTGTTAACAAATCCTACATCGACTTCCTAATTATCTAATTAGATATTTCACTATCACACAAACTCACTAGATGTTTTACAAAATCACACCTTAACTTAGTGTTTGGGCTTACACCCAACCTAAGCACACTTGAGTTTATGGATAACACACTATCTTATAATTAATAACCTAACTAACTAAACCCTTTACGTGTGTTTATGGCTCATACCAAACCTACACAATATAATCAATACACTATTAACAAATAAAGTACCATAGCAATAGAGAGACATAGAGACTTGAGAAATCAATTGACAAGAGTTTAGGTATAATTAATGGCCATTCTCTGGCATTCAAAGTCATTTGGTGGAGTATTTATAGTTTACAACCACAAAATAACTATTAGAAATGAAACTATTTCTAAATCTTTAAAGCATGGTGGAAAATTCTACATTTAATGCTTGTTAGAAGAATTTTGCAGCTGAGATGCCTCAATCATGGTTGTGATTTGCTTTTAGTGTTGAGATTTCCTATTTCATGATTGTAATTTGCTTTTGACATTAAGATTTCCCATTTTTTGGTTATGATCTTTGTAATGTGTCTAACGGCTAATGACACATGCCATTTGATCCATTATTCATTGGACTAGCTATTGCAATGCTCCATTATGACTCATTGATTGCAATTACGATCTTTTTAGTCTCAATCATGATCCTTTTTTTTTTTTATCTCAGTTATGAAATAATATCACATTACATAGGGGATGCGACTCCCACTACATACTGGCATGTTATTTTTGGTTCAAAATGGATCCTTGATCGAAGTTAATGTTTGAGTATTGTGATAACAATCTTTAAAATGTCAAATGGTTTCTTGAACATATGACATACTTTAAGTGGTTTCTTGAGTGTTTATTTGGAACTCTTTTTTTTATGATCATGAGTCTATTTCTCATTCACGATTGTGATTCGCACTGAAGATCTTGGGCACGATTCTAACTGCTTACTCATCCTACCAATATTGGTTCCATCTTTAAATTTGATAGCAATCACGACTCTGAGGTAATGGTCATGAACTACCTTTTTTAGTTGTGATCTTTATTTCTTAGGCACAAATTACAGGTCAATTTTTAAAAATTGAGAAATTTGTTTCTCTTTGACTTCTTAACTTATTCTAACTTTATTTCTTGTAAAGTCAACACTTAATACACATATTAGTAACCATCAATCTAATTTGGCAAGATAAAAAATAAGGTTTGACCAACTTACTTTTATACCTTCTATGATTTTTAGACAATTTGGAACAAATAGAACCTTATATAATGATGCCATCAACTTGTACGAATGCTTGGAAAAATAATCTACAAGATTCCTTTTGCCATTTATCTAATGGCCATTAGCGGTAAATTTCAATCTTCACATATGATGGTTCTTGCGATGGCTCCAACAAAGTTGAAGGAAAAATTAGGTTAGAATATTCTACCCTTTACACTGGTTACATTGTGCAATTCCCATGAATTTTAAATGTCTCCATAAGATTTTATAAATTTTTATCTATTTTTTGATAGTTATAAATCAGATCCTAAGTTGAGGAATTAATGTTTATATAAGGTTAATTGCTAAGAAATAGATTATATTGACATTAAACAATATTAAAAGTAATTGATAAAGGAATTGGGGCTAATTATATATAATTTGAGATAAATTGCATAATTGAATTAAATTAAAAGAATATAGAAAGTTTCAGGGTGTTATAAAAATGAGGATTTAATTTCAATTAAGGAAGAGTTATCAATGATTATGAATATGATTTAAGAGATTATGATGAGATGAAAGTAATGATTCTAATTGAGGATGTAAACGTATCAAAAGGACTTAATTAAAAGGCTTATAACATTTTAAGGACTTAAAAGATTAAAGTGTAAATGACACATATGAATGTTTGTGATATTTTATAAGTTAATGGAGGTTTAATAGTGTCTAGATTTAATTATAATAATTAAGGTTGTTTATTATAATTAGAGAAATTAATTAGAACTAATATAATTATTAAGGATTATGAAATTATTAAGGTGTTTTATGGAATTAATTGATTGATTATAAGAATAGTTAAGTTAATTAGAGATTTATATAGAAATTAGGGATATGATAATAAATTAATGATTTGAGAGATTTAAAGGGAGTTTAATAGATTTATGAATCATTTGAAAGGACATTGTATTGAATGGTTGGAGATCATAGATAGATATTGTGTATTATAGCTTCTTACAATAATTAGATTTGTTTTACAAGTGGAATTAGTTTAATTTGCAAACAAGATTCAGTTTAATTTTTGATAGAATTAAATAATTTAAATAAAAAAATTGAATATAATTATTAAAAATAAGATTAAAATTATAAGAAGTAAATGGAAGTGATTTTTAAATCATATTTATATATGCTTTATGAGGAGAATTGTTGGAGTATTTGTTTAGAAGGATTAGATATCGGAGTGGAAAATAACAAGATTTAATCCTACATCCCAGGTTAGTGGATGATCCTTTAACTAGATATTTTGTTTTGATGACTACATATGTATGCTTTGGATTGAATTTGATTTAAGGATCATTTCTTAGAATTATTTTGTGAAATGATTATTTTGATACTAAATTTTAGTGAGTGAATAAATATATTTTGGATAGATTTTAATTTATTATATTATTTCAAAAATTATTTTATGAATGATTATTTTGATACTAAAATTTGGTGAATAGGTATATTTATAACATTGTAGATTTTCAAGTTATTATATCAATGTATGATTTTGAAAATTGTCTTCATTTAGAATAATTCTTAAGGAAATTAGAACTAAAATTATGTTCTATTGAAATTGAAAAAGGGATGGATTTTCAATTTATTAAATGAAAGTATAATCTATTATGATTTTGAGTTTGTTAATTTTGATTTTACAATGTAAAATGAGTAATATTATAGTTGAATAAGTGTTATACACTTGGTTATATGATTTATTTGATCACACCTTAGATTTAGGTGCTATACAAATATAGATATTATATTGCCTTTGAGACAATACTAAGTATATACATGTCTTTGGTGCGTATATTGGATATTCACCCTTTGGGGATATAGATCTATGCACATATGACTAAAATTCGCACTTTGGATCACAAGATGAGACGTTCTTGCACTTATTGATGCTAAATATTAGTAGATAATATAGTTGAGTACGAATGCAATTTTGTTATTGTGTTTTATTTATTTTACATTTCAATAATGATTTTAATTATTTTGTTTTGGATATATATATATCTAGCTTTTGAAAAGATATTAATAATTATTTTATTTTGAAGGAGTTTTTGAAATGATTTTTGTTATTTATACAATTTGTTATTATTTTCATTTTTAGCTAATTATTTGATTAAAAGTTTGATTTTTAATATACAGTAATAAACCCTTTTGTCGGTCCCATATGAAGCCTTAACGGAGTTGAATAGGCAAAAAATTTGAACTTTGACACTCAATCACATATAAAGAATGGAGAAGAAAATAATGAGAGTGACACCACAATTTATAAAAGTTCAGGAATAATCCTCCCAACATCCTTTCCTCTAGTATCTCCATTAGAGCCTTTCACTATCTTTTAAAGGCTAAACTATTCTTTTATGGACCAAGAATGAGCTTTTACACTCTTTTTTAAATTAGTTTAAGAAAGAAACCTAATTGCTTTTCTAGGCTCAACACCAATCTAAACAAGATAGTTTTCATTCACTACCTCAAGCTTTTCCTAACTTTGTTCAAGGCATAAGTTAAACCTTCTACAATGAATAATTTTGGCCAAATAATCCTCACACAAGATATACAAATAGTGATTAAAGAAGATAATTTATAATCACACACCTCAACCCTTCTAGAACTAATACAAAAATTATAGAAATTTTCAATGGTCATTAAGAATGTCCAACAGTCATCTTTCATAGATTTGGTGACACTCCACCATCATTGAACCTAATTCTGCATAGATACCTTTAACTAAACTAGTCATAACTTGTTCTATAAGACTTGAAATTACAAACTATTTATTGTGATAGAAACTAGACTTAAAGAACTTTCTTGCTATATATGGTACATTATCTAATTCTATGTAAATTGATTTATGACAAATTTTAAAATTGACCTATTTGCATGATAGCTTTAATATGACCTTTCTACATTCAAGTTCATATAACTTTCTTTATATAGCTTAGGTTTATACATGGTTTGATTTTATGAAAAGTAAAGACTTTCAGCTTTCTAAGCATATATAATGAATCTTTTATTTTTTTCAAATTCTTCTACCCATCTCTTCCAATATCACCGTTTTGTAGATATAACTAACTTTTACCTTAATATTCCTTGGGATCTTGCAACAATTTGTTAAACTAACTAATGCTTGTTAGAGCAGGCTTAATGGTCATTGTCTTAATCATCCATCACCATTGGCACTTTCTAATAAGTTTATACGACACTTTTCTTTTTCCAAGATTCCTTCAACAACTATTGGAGAACCTATAATGATCGTTGGTCTATCCTCAATGGTTATTGGCCTTTTTATTCAAGGATGTTGGTACCTCTAGAGATTTTATCTAAGTTTAAAGACTTTTCACATGGACATTATGAAACTCCAATGTTCATTGGTCTGTCTTTAATGATTATTTGTAAAAATGCCCACAGTCATTGACACCTTTAGTTTTTCTCTTTCCCTTCTTATTTCTTAGATATAACTAACATATAAACAATTAGAAGAGATGTTAGAACTTCTTAATGTTTTGTTGCATTCAAAACTAATAAAATTGATAACATGAAAGCCTTAGGGTAAACATTCTTCCCCTTTTTGAATGATGACAAAATATTGATGCTAAAAATATAAATAATAAGTATAGCATCAAAGACTTCTCTCCCCCTTTTTACATGAATGAACCCAATAGGAAGATTGGACTTTTCAGCATATGGATTTAATAGTTCATTGTCAAGCCCAAAACAAAGCCCATTGGGATGTAATTTCAATTTTGGATACTTTTTATAGGCCCTTGCTAACAAGCCTAATAAGTTGGTAAAAAGTTCAAATTTTTATGTTAGGACAAAATAAGAGACAAAACATGTTGGATAAGGTTATCTTGTGTTAACTACAAACATGTTTCAAAACATGTTCCAACAACATAAGAACTTATGTCCTAATACAAATCAAGATCAAAATGTGCACCAATCAAGATTTGACATTTGATGTAACATCCCTAGCCATATTCATTAGCATTATCACATGAGCATATGCATTAGATAAATAATCATTGAAGCACCATTGCATTTGGGGACACTTGAACATATATGTAGTGTTTGTATAATTGTATGGCAAATTGTTTTATGT